>JBBPBX010000006.1:185993-197166 GCA_038048925.1 Garcialebias charrua | reverse complement strand
TTAAAGGTCCACCGACATGATTTTTTTACTATTCATAAAATTGCTCAAAATATATATATTTTATCATTTAAATATGTTCCTTTATGCAAACAAAATGATAAATCACTTTAATTTTGCTTTAAAAGTGATTTTGAACTTCAAGCCGTGTTTAATCATGGGAAATCTGATTACACCCGAACGCACCATCTGTGATGTCACACCGGGCAGAGCTCTGGGCTTGTCACAGTGCGCAGGTATGAGCAGCTCGACATGAAGGTAAGTCTGATACAGCATCAGACCTAAATTAGATCCTGTTGTTTCTTGTTCCATCACCCAAACTATTTTCTGCTTCCCAAAATGAAGACAAATAGCTCAAATCTTCACATAGATTGATAAATTTGTCGGGTTTTAAATGGTCCGCTATTAAAGAGACCAGAGCCCTCTGCCCAGTGTTACATCACAGATGGTGCGTTCGTGTGTAATTGGATTTCCCATGATTAAACACGGCTTGAAGTTCAAAATCACTTTTAAAGCAAAATTAAAGTGATTTAGCATTTTGTTTGCAAAAATGAACATATTTAAATGATAATATATATATATATATATATTTTGAGCAATTTTATGAAAATTAAAAAGTCATGTCAGTGGGGCTTTAAGGACAGTATAATTTCAATCATTCAGCGTGAAATTTAACAGTAACCCACATAACACATTTCATCTGCAAAATTTCTTCATGTGGTAAAACCAGAATACAACTCCGGTAATAATGAAAGTCACCAATTCATTATCTATTTATTTTTAAGGAGCAACTGCAAATTCAATTTAGATTTTAAAATTTACAGGTTGCAATTGAATGCATGACAAATCTTCTCCTGGTCAAAAGAAAAAATTATGTAGAAGCACATTATTTATTTTACCTCATCTTTTGCTGCTTTCCCAGAAACACATTTAACACTAACAAGACATTCAGTATCTGATTTCCTGACCTTAGGAGACAACATCTGGTTGTGATGCTGCCGATCCAGCTGTTGATCCACTTCAATGTCCCAAAATGTTGCTACTCCACCGTAACTTGCAGCGATTTGCTGCTGATCTAACTCCATCCGATTAACTTTAAGGTTCTAGTAATAAATACCCAGATAGTAAGTGACTGTAAAAGAACAGATCACCATGACCAGGAAAAGTTAACCGTGTTTATTTACAAATATTGAATTAATGAATAGATGAGATGACTCAGCAGGGAGAGACTGGAACCCTGGAGAGTAAGGAGCAGAGTTATCAAGAGTGATGCTCCGGTAGGAGATAATGTCCAGTTAGTCTCTTACTTTATGGTGTTGTAGTTGTCACTATTAGGCCTGTCACTATAAACAACAAATCAATCGCATGATAAATCGACCTCATTTTCATTTATCGGCTTTATCGTTTCTTTGTGTCTCTCTTTCTACTGAAGACACTGGATGACAAAAGGCACGACTCTGGTGTTCTTCACTGACCCATCCCTTTCTCTTTTCTCTTTAAAACTGTTTTAACCATCCAAAATTGCATTTTTGGATTGTTGAAAGCAGCTAAGCTGAGAAGCTAAGCTACGAACTAAGCTAATAGTCCGACCTCGGAAAAACACCTCTGTCTTGTCGAAACTCCAAAATTTACGGTTGAAACCTGTGCCTTCATTTAAAAAGTTGTTTTTCTCTCTAAAAAAAAGCTGAGAACTTGTTTACTGATTTTTTATTAAAAGCTATGTGTGAAAAATGCTATGCTAAAGAGCTCAAACCACACTGAGCGACCGCCATTTTGAGAACCGAAAAAAGGAAGGAGAGACAGCCCATGTCACGTCGAGGGGCCTCCCTCCCATTTTCTTAAAGAGACACGCTGCTCACTCCCTCACTATCCATCCTTCAGTTCAAACAGTCTTAAACTGCCATCTGGTAGTCAAAAAATGTTCTACACACAAAAATTTACCAACATTTCTTCTTAAATTTGACATTAATTACTAATTATTGTCAAATTTCAAACAATATTATAATTTATCGCATTAATTTCTGAGACAGTTAATCGCCTGGACTGTTTGATTGAGACCATACATTTGTCAATAAACAGGCAATTCTTTTTCCAAATATGGTGTTTGTATACTGTATTGTGAAATTTAAAGTAAATAATTGTGCTAATACAACAGAAATTACCTGAAAATGGACTTAGTCTAATAATTTGATCCTGGAAATGTCTGGATATTTAAAAAATGATCATGTGTAGGAACGTTGTAAGTCTCTGACTGTTTGCCTTATTTTTTCCTCCATTTGTCTCCTGATGTTTTGCAGAGGAGAAGTCCGGTAAGCCTCTCATGCACTTTCACATCTGTATCAGCACCAAGAAGGATTGTGTGGCATGTGCTCACTTGGTGTTGGTAATCTTCTTGTAGCATTTGCTTAGCGATTGTCTTTCTGAGCTTCCTCCTTTGGCTGCATGTAGTGTTTGTTTCATGTCTATGAACCAACCACTTCTTCCGTTTAGCTAGTTTTACTTAAAGCTGTGTGGCAAAGCATCTGCATTAATGCAAAGTAAACATTTCACTGAGAGAGCTTCAGACGTCTCAGTGAAGCCAAGTTGTGTGAAGTCATATGTCTCCTGTTGCATTATAAAAGCTTTGCAGCGAACAGATGTGGTGTGTGAGCAGTTTTAGTTGGTGTCCATTTGACTGATTTGTTGCTCACTCTCTGACCCAGGTCTGTTCTCTCTTCCTTTTTGCTGGTCTCAGAGACGCAGTCCGGTGAGTTTTCCACTCCAGCTGCTGACTGAAAGACAACTTTCTGGTCTCTGCCGATCTGCACATAAAGCACAGCGACACATCAAAAATACAGACAGACTGTCATACGTGAAGTGGCTGAAAATACACTATATTTTATATTTAAGGACACAACGCACAATGTGAATTGTCTGGTTGTCTAAGTCAGTCCAAGAGAAGAAGATCATCGTATTGTGCAATAAGTATCAGAACCCCATGACATCTGTCATCCAGACATAGGTATTGGACACTTTACAACACCTGTGTCATTCTGCAGTGCATCTCAACAACTAGTATCAGATGAACTGCATCATCACCGTATAGCCAGCCAGCAGTCAGCCAGATCCCTCCATTTTTACTCGATCCACCATGTGTGGAATCAGCTCAGACATCAACTCTTACCCATTACTGATCTGCTGGATGTCAAGGGTCAGTCACAACTGTGGGCTGGCGCTGCAGGAGAGGATAAAATAATAATGTTTTGCCTTAAATGGCCACTTGTAGTCCAGGGGTGCCACATCTTACTAACATGGTACCAGCACTGTGCTCGTACTGTCCACTCTGTTATCTATTTAATCTGGTATTTGGATCATTATCATACATGGCCTTTCAACACATGCAGTTTCATTTCCACTGCTGTTTCTGGATGCTTCACTTTTTTTTTTTGTCAGTGAATGGATATTTTAGTGTAATGTCTGACTGAACGGCTCTGGGAAAATACATTTTACTCAAATGAAATACATTAGCAATTTATGTTTAGGAGTTTTGATGGCTAGGCAAAACATTATGTGTTACCGATGTGTCTTTTGTTTACATTTTATCCTCTGCAGGTGCAGATAAAAAGGAACTTGTCTTGTAAGTACTTCTAACTTCTTGAATTATCTTTTGTTTTCCTGTGAGAAGGCACCGTAGTTTTTATCCTGACTGGCAGCATGCTTACAGTGATAATGCTGTTCATCATCATCATCCTTGAGTTTACGGCATTAGTGTTGCAGACAGAAGAAAAGGTGACATTTTGTGATGTTTCTCACAGGTGAGGATATGGCCCGACCCAGACGCCCCACCCCAACACCAAGTCCTGCACCTGAGACACCAAGGTCAGTCATTCTGATTAGAGCCCGACCGACTACAGGCGGAAATTAGTATTATTACTATAACCTGGCACAATGCATCTTTCCTGTTTTTGTAGGTCAATGTATTGTTGTGCACTGTCCCTGAGAAAACAAATAAATCATCATCAAATATGGAAATTTTGGTCATTGCTGATATATTGGGAGGGGAAGGCTAATGCTGATAATCAGTATATTGGCTGAAAATTTTTGAGTTTTGGTCACCCTCAAGAATAAAAGTCAGAGATCAGGTGTTCCACTACACAATTACGCCTTTTGCAAGTAGCGACAGCTCGTTCTCAGCATTTTAGGGGTGAAAATTACAAGTGTTTATACAGTATTGGCACATAATGGAACAATTATCACAGATGTCCCCACATTATGTCCCCAAATGCCTATATCGACCAAAATATCATCCCTACCAAATAATATATTGGTTTGGCTCTAATTCTGATAACCATGTCTTCAAAAGCCCTGTTTCGACCTGTTGTTAACAAGCATCCTGGGTGACCCAATCACAAGTGGACAGCACTAAATACACTCAGGATTCATAAAAATGCAACAAATTTGAATCCTCAGACTTTAAGACCTGGTCTGGGACATTTTTGACCATGTTCTTATTACACAATTACTACATGTACTTTTACATTTCTACTCCAAAAATCTGATGTTTAGGGTATGTACCCAAGATTTGATCTCAGAATGGACCATAAAGTCATTATCTCACTGAGCAGCAACTGTTGGTGACAAACTGTGAATGACATTCACAGAGGAGTCTCCAAAATGTCTCGTTTGAGTGGGGTTCTCAATTTTCTTGTGTAAGTCTCAAATTTAGTTTAATTCTACATGGTAATGGTATGTGCCAGGGCACATTATTATTTTAAGCCCCATATGTTTTGTTTATGTTGGCTGCCAACCTGGCTGCACTCCTAAATGCACCTTTTTTACAGCCTGATTTAGATCAGCCTTGATTAGTGCACTCTATAGAGCCCGCCTATAAATAGGCTGGGTGCAGTGATCTGTTTAAAATATCATCCAAATGGGTCACTTTTATTTATTACTACAATACAATACAAACGTATTTTTGGCATATTTTCAAAATAAACATTTTGTAAGTCTTTATTTTTTATTTTTATTTTTTTTTACCGAAAATTAACCAAACCGAACCCTCCTTGTAATTGAACCGAACCAAAATGTGATTTTAGCGTACCGTTACACCCCTAGTAAAAAATATTAATGGGGGCTCGTTAAAAAGAAAAAATTTTGAGCTAGAATTCCCCCATATTTAAACACATTGATGGGGGCTGGTTGAACCACAATATTTGTGAGGTTGCTTCTAGCTTTGAGCTGTGTTCTGTGTGTTTTGGGCCCAGCTGGTGCACCTTCAGGTGCTTGATTGGGTTAGACTACTCTGCTGCTTTTCTGTTTTTTGCAGTCAGTTTTGTGGATTACTATGGCAGTTTCCTCGGTGCTGACAGGGAGTTTGACCTGGAAACTTTGTTATGTTGTCCCTCTTTTTTTTTTCAACATATAAAATGGGGACTTGTCTCATACTAACCTAGGTTTTGAGCTGGAAGCTTTGTAATTTGTACCCTCATTATTTAAACATGTTAATGGGGGCTCTTTAACAACAAAACAAAAAAAACACACACACACAATTTGAGCTTGTTTTACCCTCATTTTTAAACATATTTTTGAGGGCTTGTTTTGTTTGGTGTTTTTTGGGTGAAGTCATTTGTGTTGAGCACCTTTCAGCTGCATGTGCTGCACTTGGTGTTCATGCGCAGCTGGTGCTCGTTTTGTTTTGAATGACAGTAGTCTATTGTGCAGGAAGGCTTTGGGGGTGAGCGTTTGACTGTTGTTGGGAATAGAAGAAGAAGAAGAAGAAGGAGCTGTTCCTGCTGGAGGAGGCTCGTCTCATGATCTCCAAACTGCACTGTATCTTTGGGCTCGAGGAAGACGAGGAAGTAGAACGTGTGCGGCAGGCGAGTGGAGATGGTGGTGTCATGAGGAAGAAGAAGAAGGAGAAAGATGTTGGTGGCGTTTGTATGAAGCCTTGTGCTTCGGGTTCGCACGGGAGTGGCGACGTGATGGGTCGGAGCCGGAGTCGGTCGCCTCCGGGATGAGGTTCTGGTTCTCGGGTGGGAGCCGAGACAAGTCGGCGACTTGGACAGCCTGAGGAGATGAGTCATCGATCTGGTGGGGCGGTTGGCAGCGACAGGGCTGTGACTGGACAGGGGGTAGCAGATAGTTCTGCTGACTCGGGTAGTGACTTTGGTGGAATGGATGAGGCTTGTGGTGGGAATGTTGGGGATTGGAGTGTGACTGCTAGCAGGCAGAAGAGGAAAAAGCAGGAGTTAGCTGCGAGTGATTCGGGTTCGGACGCTGATAGTCGGATTGAGGCGAAAAAACAGAAGGATGACCATAAAGTCGTTTTCAAACTGGTTCAAGAGGGAGGGTCTTTTGCTGCATGGAATCCGGTGAAACTGTCCACGGCGATGTATAAATTAATTGGTGAGGTCCGTAGTGCCAAAGTTTTGCATAGTGGGGCATTGTTTGTTCACTGTAGGGACAGCATTCAACTGGATACAGCTATTAAGCTGGTCAAAATAGATGGGAGGAAAGTTGTGTGCAGTCCGGTTGCTGATAAGAACGTGTGCAGGGGTGTCATACGTGACGTCCTTTTACAGGTCCCTGTGTTGGAAATTCAGGAGAATGTACGTGGTGCTAAAGTGACTGACGTTCGACGTCTGAAGACAACTAGGAATGGAGAGAGATGTGACAGCCTGTCAGTCTTAATTACGTTTGACGTGGACGCCTTGCCCAGTAGAGTCTTCATAGGGTACATGTCTTATGAAGTTAAGCAGTACGTTCCTCCTCCATTGCGTTGTTTTGTGTCAACGTTTTGGTCATGTTGCGGCAATTTGTAGAGGGAAGCAGCGGTGTGGTAGATGTGGTGGTGACCATGAGTATGGGAGGTGTGGGGCTGACGCCCCGGTTAGATGTTGTAACTGTGGAGGTGACCACACCGCTGCTTCGTGGCTGTGCGGTTAGCAAAAGGGCTGAGGAGATCCGTGAGGTGAAACTTGTTCAGGGAATTACCTACGCTGAAGCTGCTAAAAGAATCCCGATTGTACCGGTGAGACCTGTACCACTTGTGACCCCAGTCGTAGTCCCGCAGCCGTGTGCTGGGTGCACTTCGCTTCCGACTGATTCAATGATTGTCAACAAAAATAATTTTGTCTTATTCATGGTGGAAGTGATTAATTGTTCAGCTCAGACGTTTAGGAGGACTGAAAAGATCAAAATTATAGTGAAGGCTGCTGAAAGATATCTGGACATTACTGATCTTGGTTGGGAAGCTGTGGAGGGCATGATGGGTGGAGGTGTGGCTCCTTCTCAGTCAGAAGGTGGTACTTAGTGGTCGTGATCTTGTTTTGTTGTTTCTGTTTCGCTGTTATGGGACCATTTTCTTGTTTTGTCTGTTACTGACCTGATGGTGTTGCTTTCGTTCTGTTTTCGTTCTTTGAATTGGGATTGGGTTTTTTCTTTTTTTTCTTTCTCTTTCTGTTTATCTCCTGTCCACACTCCAGCTCTGTAGGTGGCGGTAATGCACTTTACGTTAGTCTGCCAACCGCCAATAAACACCACTAAGAAGAAGAAGAAGAAGAAGAAGACTGTTGTTGGTCTGTAAACAAGGAGTTTTGACCTGTGGTTTAGTTAAACACCCACATTTGTTACCTTTTAATCTGTACGTAAAAACAGCTACTGTGTGGGCCGATCATTTTTCAACTTTCTGTCACAAACATGCTGATGAAGGACTGTTTGATGATTGTGGTCAGGTTTGAGCTATTTGCCTGCTGGAGTTTTTTTTAGTCCTGATGGGTCTCCATGTGCATCTGTGGAGGCCGTGATGCAGTATGTTTGTTATATTTTGACTTGTTTTTGTACAGTGCGTTTAAATTTTGTAGTCTGTATTTGATGTTGGCCCAGATGATTTTGTTGGCACCTACTTTCGGTGAGGTCTTGTGTGTTGTTTCTTGTTGGTTCTGTGCTTGTTTTGCCCGAATGTTTTTGTTGGCACCCACTTTTTTGGATTTCTTGTGCTTGTGTGGTGTTTCGTTTGTTGCTGTGCGAGGAACGCAGATTGGTTTTTGAAGCACACACTTTTTTGGGCCTTGAAATTTGTGTGGTGTTACATTCTGTGGTTGAACTTGTGTAGCATAGGTGGGTTTTAAGAAACACGCACGTTTGGAGGCCTTGTATTTTGTGTGCTGTATCATGTTGGGTTATGCATTTTTCTTACTGTTTAGACTACGTGTACGCCTGATTTTAAGACAAGTCTTGTATGTCAGAATGGTTTGAATATTGATTGGATTAGTTTATTGTTGTTTGTATGGGTAATGAGCTATGTTTAATGACATAGCTGCATCCCCCATCCAAAAACTGTTGGTGGGGATGTTATGTGCCAGGGCACATTATTATTTTAAGCCCCATATGTTTTGTTTATGTTGGCTGCCAATCTGGCTGCACTGCTAAATACACCTTTTTTACAGCCTGATTTAGATCAGCCTTGATTAGTGCACTCTATTGAGCTCGCCTATAAATAGGCTGGGTGCAGTGATCTGTTGCAAGGGTGTGGAGGTTTGTGCTTCTCCGCCCACCCCTCGCCACTTGGGTGTCACTCCTGAGGGAGTTAGCTGCTATGAGCAGGTGTGTGCTCTTTCAGGCTCTAGTGAACCTATGAGCTTGAGCTTAGCTTGCCCATGGAGGGTTTAGTAGTTTTTAGATGTGCTCTGATTGTTTGGTACTGGTACTATTTTTAAGTAGATTTTGACCTGGTGTGATCAGTAGTCCAGTTTTCGCCTACTGATACCTTTTAGAGCTGGGTGTTTAAACAAGTAGTCCGGTGCTGGGAGGGGCTTTGACGACCCTATAGGGGTTGGCCCCCTTTCGGTGTCGTTTTGTTCTTTTTGGCCGGCTCACCAGGTCTAACTTTTATTTGCACTTTGTTTTTGTTTGGGACACGGGGGAAACTGAAGGTGAACTCCTGTTTTTAGTTGTCTTTCTCCCCAGAAAGGAGCTGGCTGCTGAACCACGCCCGCAGCCTCCAGGAGTTAAACAAAAATAAATCTGTTTTTTAAACCTTCCTTTTGTCTGGTGTCCATTCTATATGCTACGTGCCTTCGGGTCGTAACAGTACAGTATTGTAGCAGTAACAAAGTGTTTTGGCTGTTTGAATGTGCTAAGCTTGCTTACTGTGAGTTAATTGTACTGTGATAAATGTAATTCAATAAATGGTCAAAAATAAAAAAATAAATGGTATTAAATGGGCAGCACGGTGGCACAGTTGGTAGAGCTGCCACCTTTGAGCGAGAAGGTCACCGGATCAAATCCCGGCCAGGGGCCTTTCTGGGTGGAGTTTGCATGTTCTTTCTGTGCATGAGTAGGTTTTCTCCTGGTTTTCCAGTTTCCTCCCACAGACCAAAAACATGCATGTTAGACTGATTGGTAACTCTAAATTGTCTCTAGGTGTGAGTGAGAGAGTGAATGGTATTTTGTCTCATTTGTCTCTATGTGTCCCTGTGATGGACTGAGACCTGTTCGGGGTGTACCTCACCTCTCGCACAGTGATAGCGGATATGGGCATTGGGCACCAGTGACCCCCATGACCCAAAAAGGAAGAAGTGGGTAAAAGATAATGGATGGATGGATGGATGGATGGATAGATAAACTTGAACTCTATCCACTAATTACTGAATCTTCCAGAACAGGGCATCTGCTGCAGATGTTGTTTGATTAACAGCTGCTTCTCCTTGCAGTGACTCAACGTTGCAGAATATTCCTGTCTTGTTCAGGCAGCCTTCAGACAGCAGATATGCCCGATATGATGGTTTGTATCCTACTGATAAGATAATTTTCACATTACCAAAGCAAAGCTGACTGCTAATTGAATTACTTTTTTGTCCATTTAACAACAGTGGTTCGTAGTGATGTGTGGGGAGAACCCAGACCACGGTCAGAATCACAGCTGAGCAGGAGTTTTCCAACAGGAGGTTGGTGGGAGAACTTTATTATACAGTACCAGTAAATTTATGATCTTTGTATGTTAACAAAGCTGCTGAATTGTCATCATGTTGCAGCTCCTCCACCACTTCCTCCAAAATACTTTCCATCAAGAAGTCACTATGGCTACCCTTCAGACTCGCCAGGTAGATACGAACTGTGTGCAAGTCAGTCTTACGGTTAAATTCAAAGACAGATGTGGCTTCTAAGCTCCACCTTCCTGTTTGCAGCTGATCTACCGAATGGGAGGGCAACTCGCAGTTCGGCCCCAATCTACCTGAATGTTCTCTCCCCGGCTTCATACCGAGGCTCCCCGGCCCCTGACCTGGATGACGTGTTCGGCCCCACGGACGGCCCCCAGATCAGTGAGGACACCTCGTCTCCCAGATGGGTTATGTTCACAGATGATAGACCTCCACCGCCCAATGAACCGGCACCACCACCACCACCAGACTCTCCTCCACCTGACACTCCGTCATCAACCCCCTCTACCCCTTGTACCTCTCCTGGACCACCGCCAAATGAACCCCCGCCTTCTCCTCCACAAATTTCTCCCATGTCTCCTCCACCTTTCATGCCACTGGACTCACCTCCCTCAATTGTTCTCGGACCTCCACCTCCAGAAGAGCCAGCCCCTCCACCTTTCATGCCACTGGACTCACCTCCCTCAATTGTTCTCGGACCTCCACCTCCAGAAGAGCCAGCCCCTCCCTTACCCCCAAACTTTTCCCCTTCTAATAGCCCCACTGTAAGCTCTGAGGAGGAGGGGATTGATGAGGAGGTGCTTCAGTTTGCAGCATATGCTTCATTTGCAGCCCCCATCAGCCCTGTGCCCCCACTGCCAGCAGAGCGAAGGTCCCCTCGGGTGGGCGTCACTTCTCCCTTAATCCATGGGGGCATTGTGGGAAAGAAGACTCCAGACGGGGTGTACCACAGAGATGATCGAGCAGACACTATGGGCTCTCCCCGAGACCTTACACCCAGTTTCAGGGGGACGCCACCTCCTCTTCCTCCAACCACGTACAGGTCCATCATTTCTTCCTCAGGGCCCCACTCAGGCAGCAGTGAGTATTTTAATCTCTTTTGAAAAGTTTATAATGTTCAGCTCCTGATATTTTTTAGTGTTATTTAATTTACCCAGGCAAAGACAACCTGGTAAACACAGCTCCATTGTTGTTGTGGTGTCAGGTGGACCAAAGTATTATGAGCACGAAACACAGAGAGCTCCAGGTCAATTCTT
>JBBPBX010000006.1:158316-184549 GCA_038048925.1 Garcialebias charrua | reverse complement strand
ATTGTTAATGCCTGGCTTATCATCATGTTATGGAAATAGTTTGTTTTTTTGACTATGAAATAAAGAACAGCTTGATCCTGTGCTGGGTTATGATGAGCTTATGATGACCTCTAAAAGCAAAAGTGCATGCATGCAGTGCATGCAAGATTGTAAGCATGTTGGCATATGTCCATCTGAATTGCATGAGAGTGAAGTGTTAACCTTTTTATACCCAACTTGTCTGAAACACAAGTTACTTGGTACAAAGTCACAAGACGATATGGAACAAACAGCACCTAACAGGCTGGTCTGTTGTTGTTTTTAAAAAGCCTCCAAAAACCTTACTTTGGAAATATTTAGTGATGCACGATATTATCGGCATGTATCGGACGGTATCGGCCGATATTAGCGATAAAGTTAAATACTGTATTGGACATCGACCATTCCATCAAAATATTTTACTGATATAAAAGGCTCTGTTTATATATATATAGTGTGTGTGTGGAAGGTGCTGTTTTTGTATTACAACCCAGTGACAAGGATGCCTTCAGCACCAGCACGTTGAGGTCACGCGCCGCTGAGTTTAGATTTGTGAAAAAATTGCACATTTGCAGTGATTGAGTGTTGTCATTTTGTTAGAGCGAGTAAATGTCATGAATAAATTTTATATTTAAATGTCATGAATACATTTAATATTAAACATAATCCAAGTTGAAGTGTTACATCATTTTCAGCCCCCTTTTTGGCATCTGCATTTGGTAGCAGGCCAAATTGACAAAGACCATGCAGACCATGCACTGCTTTACATTTATTACTACTGTTTACATTTACACTACTTTTATCTACACTACTGCTGATACATATACAGTATTCTCTGACTAGCCTTATCTAAGGATGCCAAATGTGCCTTATGTGCCTCACTGCATATGCCACTTTGCCTATATACCAACATCAAATACCTCATACATATACTGTGTACATTAACTTATATGCTGCTGTGCCACTCTTTGCAAATGTCAATGCTAGAACCTTCAGTTTATTTTATAGATATACTTTTTATACTTTTTATACTACTATGCAAAAACTCAGGACAGTATTACACTTTTATTATTTCATTTTATGCTTATGTTCATTGGGTGTTTGGTGTTTTAGGGGTGTTTGGTGTTTCAGTGTTGGTGTAAATTTTCATACTTTTATACTATTATGAAAAAACTCAGGACAGTGTTACACTTTTACTATTTTATGCTTATGTTTATTAAATGTTTTAGTGTTTAGTGTTTAGATGGTTACTGTTGCACCGAGGGACTGAGAGAAACGCAATTTCGGTCCTGTGTATGTCCTGTACATATTGCAGTTCTGACAATAAAGTTGACTTTGACTTTGACTTTGAGAATAATGTAGTATTTTAATTCTACAGCAGAGAAAGCCATGTAGTCTCTGTAAGTAGATGTAGGATAAAAAAAAAATCAGTATTAATATCGATTATCGGCTAAATAAGTTTTAACATATCAGCATATCGGATATCAGCCAAAAATCCAATATTGTGCATCCCTAGAAATATTATTTAAAAACCTCTATGTTTCTCACCAGAGACACAGTTTATATGTAAATGAGAGGTGCATGTGCAGCAGAAAATGTTCATTTTGAAAAATATCTGTAGCGATGTAGACAAGGCCTTTTCCCACTGCAGAATCACATCCATGCCATGAAGACTAAAGTCTGCACTTTGTTTTTTCTTGATGGTCTTTCTCACATTGGGCCTGAAAAAAATTGACATTTTCCCCTCAAAAGTAAGCTGAAATATGATCTTGTGATTTCAGGTGTTCACTGTATATAAAAGTTGATTTTAATGATGTGCTGCCTAAAGACTTAGAGGTCACAAACACCAAGAGTTTTTCAGTCTTCACACCTTACCCACTCACAGCTGATGCTAAATTTACAAAGTAAAAAAGCAACTTAATTCTCTTCTTAATGTTTCAAGTTATATATTGTTTATGAACTCAGAGATAACTCTCAGTTGAAGACTTCACCTTGCTTAGAAAGATGAACATTTTAGATGCTTGTTCCAATCCTCTCAATAATAAACACAGTACTGTAATAGTGTTTTGTGCAGCACGGTGGCACAACTGGTAGAGCTGCTGCCTCTCAGCGAGAAGGTTGCCGGTTCAAATCCCGGTCCGGGGGCCTTTCTGGGTGGAGTTTGCATGTTCTCCCCGTGCATGCGTGGGTTTCCTCCGGGTACTCCGGTTTCCTCCCACAGACCAAAAAACATGCATGTTAGGCTGATTGGTGACTCTAAATTGACCCTAGGTGTGAGTGTGAGAGTGGATGGTTGTTTGGTGTGAGTGAGACAGGTCCCTCTTGTAAATGAGTCCCCGTGACTCAACGAGGCTAGCCTGTATAAATAAAGGTTGAATGAATGAATACTGTAGTGACATCTTCCTGCAAGTTATTACTTTGATGCTCTGAAACAGTTTACTGTTTTTTTTTTGTGTGTGTGTGTGTGTGTCTTACCAAACTTGCGTGGTTAGGGTTGCAGACATTTATTTGTCCAAAGTAAATCATGATATTTATGATTTTAAGTGAGCTGGGCTCCAAATGAGGTTTTAAGTCCCACCTTTCCTTGTGTACAATCATGGTGTCACGTGACTTCACTTTTAAGCATAGAATAACTATTGACAAGAAAATGTGTTTGTAAATGAATATTTGGCGTAATAACCTGTTTGTTAACATGGAGGGAGCAGGATTTTTTTTATTTTATTTAACCTGTTTTACAGGTAGTCTCAGTGAGTCACAAGGGCTCATTTTCGAGAGAGACCTGTTTTGGAGCAGATGATGGGAGTTAAGGGCCTTGCTCAAGGGCCTAGAGTGGGGCAAATGAGGGTGGAGGCAGGTGTGGGTGTTTCACCTTTTCCACCCACAATTTGATGTTGTTGGGCCGGGGAGTCGAACCGGCGACCTTCCTATCACATGCCCACCTTCTCTAACCTCTGCGCTAGGCCTGTTGTGATAAACAATAAATCAATTAATCGCATGATAAATGAAAATTATCAACCTCATTTTCATGTATCGGTTTTATCGTTTCTTTGTGTCTCTCTTTCTACTGAAGACACTGGATGACAAAAGGCTCAACTCCGGTGCTTTTCAATGACCCCTCCCTTTCTTTTTAAAATCAGTTTTAACCATCCAAAATCACGATTTATGATAATTAAAAGCAGCTAAGCTGAGAAGCTAAGCTACAAGCTAAGCTAACAGGCTGACCTCGGGGAAAAAAATCTCCATCTTGTCAAAGCTCCAAAATTCAAAGTTAAAACCCGTGCCTTCGTGTAAAAAGTTGTTTTTCTCTGCAAAAAGAAGCTGAAAACTTGTTTACAGATTTTTTTTATTAAAAGCTTTGTGTGAAAAATGCTATGCTAAAGAGCTCAAACCACACCGAGCGTCCGCCTTATTGAGAATCGAAAAACAGGAACGAGAGACAGCCCATGTCACGTCAAGGGGCCTCCCTCCCATTTTCTTAGAGACTTGCTGCTCGCTCCCTCGCTATCCATCCTTCAGTTCAGACAATCTTATAATGCCATCCAGTGTTCAAAAAAGGTACTACACGCAAAACAATTTACAAATCTTTCTTCTTAAATTTGCCAATAATTTGTAATTATTGTCAAATTTCAAACAATATTATCGTTTATCGCAATAACTTCTGAGACAATTAATCGCCCAGCAAAATGTTTTACCGTGACAGGTCTACACTGCCCCACCACTCCCCTAGGATTTTAAACATATCCAGCAACCAGCTGACAGGGAATCGGATTCTGTTCCAGCTTCATCTTCCAGGGTGCCGTCCAAACTCTATCAGTGTAATATGTCTGTGTTGAAAGCATTTGTTTATAAAGAGATACTCAAAAGAAATTCAATGGATGTCTTAAAGTCATTTCTGTAACAGACACTAATTAAGTACTTACACTAATCTGGTAAAAGTTTGGAAGAACCTGTAGTATTAGGTTATATTTATAAGAAAATACTCCACAGACTTTTAAGTGTGACTGTATTTCTATAAAAGACACTGTCTTTTTGATGTTTGTTAGAGATAATGTTGATCAAAATGCACCCTAAGAACGATTTTAACCACAGACACTGAAATGCTCTACAGGCCCTTCATCTCCAGTTCGTCCCCAGTCTCGAGGCAGCCCAGTCCCTCCTCCTCCTCCTCCTCCACCTCGTCCGTCTTCACGACCAAAGCTTCCACCGGGAAAACCAATCACTGACCTGGTACATGTGAACAGGCCCCATTTTACTCTTGACATATTGTTATGAACAAATGCATTGGATTCAGAAAGTAATCAAACCCCCTACACTTCGTTGTTGTGTTCCAGCCTGGTGCTACAATGTTTTAAATTGTTTTCCCCTCATCAAATCTTATATATATTTCATAAGGACCATAGTGAGAGAGGGGACCAAGAACCTGAGCTGTAAAGATCTTGCATGGAGGTGGGACTAAGTTCCAGAAGGACAACTAGAACTGCAGACCTCCACTGATGTGGGCTCCTTTGCAGAGTGGCTGGATGGAAACCTCTATCTGGTGCAAAACACTTAAAATCTGATTGAAGGACTCTCATAGAGTGAGTGTTGGAGAACTCAGAATTAGTGTGAGAATTATCTAGTCCAATAAAACAAAAGATGGATCCATTTGGCCTCAATTCTAAATGTTATCTCTAGAGGAAACCTGAAAGTTATGCACCATAACTCATGTTCCCTGAAGGAAGGGAACAAGGTGCAACATACTTGCTATGCGAATTGCGCCCCCATGCGATTAGCTGAAGGAATACAATCACGCCTTTACGGCTAGGGCGTCAACGTCGNGCAGCGTATGAGTCAATGTACACAGTATATGTATGAGGTAGTAGTTGATGTTGTTGTAGTTTACGGCTAGGGCGTCAACGTCGTGCCAGAGGCCCCGCCCTCTGGGTATTTAAGCGACTGACGCCCATCCATCTTTCTCCAAAATTGCACTTCACCGAGCTTTCAGCATTGAAAAGGGCCAGATATGTTGCACCTCGTTCCCTTCCTTCAGGGAACATGAGTTATGGTGCATAACTTTCAGTTCCCTTATCAGTCAGTCTCTCGGTGCAACATACTTGCTATGGGAACGTAATTCATTCACGCCCTTGAAATGCTCAGTAAAATGCATGCTAGTGTGAACGTCTGCCCTTGACCAGCAGGCATCTCAAGGCTACTTTCTACTTTGTGTTAGAAACGACAGATTCTGAGTGACATCACACGCAGTAACATCCAATCTGTAATGCTTTGCAAAAGTGTTTAATGAGCTCCAGTTCACAGTAGCACAGATGTCTGCAACTGGTACGCCCTTGAACAATGACCAGGAGGTGGCCAAGCCCCGAGTGGAGTGAGTGTGCACTCCAGAGGGCACCTGTTGACCTTTGCAACTGTACGCCCTTTTAATGGCCTCAGTCACCCAATGTGAAAGGCGTTGTTTTGATAGGGCCTTTCCGGTAGCAGGTGCTGCAAAGCACACGAACAGTTGATTTGTTTTTCTCCATTCGGCTGTTCTCTGCATGTAAGTGCGTAAAGCTCTCACGGGGCAGAGAGCCTTCAGCCTTTCCTGTTCCTGAGTGAGGACAGGAGCAGGTGGAAAAGAAGAGAGATCAAAGTCCAGACTTCTATGATTTAGAGTCAAGACCTTGGGGGTATATGTGGGATTAGGCCTTAGGGTGACCTTTGACCTGTCAGGGGCGAATCTGACACACATTGGGTGTACAGACAATGCATGGAGGTCACCCACGCGTTTCGCCAAGCAAAGTGCCAAGAGTAGAGCGGTTTTATGAGATAACAATTAGTCTATCTTAACCTCACTCAGTGGCTCAAATGGAGGATCACAAGAACCCCCAAGACCAGGCTAAGATCCCAACCATGGGTCAGGATCCTGCTGGGTGGTTTTGTCCTAAGCACGCCCTTCATAAATCTTATTATGATTGGATGTGCGCCAGGTGTCCTGTGTCCCCAGCCTTCGTGACAGGCTGAAATAGCTGATAGGAAAACTTTAATCGTTGAGAAAGAACGTCCTTTTTCCAGTAAGTCCTGAAGGAAAGTCAGGATCTGAACCAGGTCGCATGAGTAAGAAATAATATTTCTTTCTGTGCACCAAGCTTCAAAAATATGCCACTTCTGTGCATAGAGAGACTGTGTTGATATAGCACGAGCATTTTGTATGATTTTTACCACATTTTCCGGCAGGCCTGACGCCATCAGCTTGTTCTTTTCTACAAGCTGAATTTTTTAACAGTTCTCGGCCTATGCGGCAAGGCAACTTCTTCTGGTGACATAGTTTGACCCTGAAGAAGAGCAGTTGGTGCGTCCAGTTCCCCTCCAGGGGCCCTGGAAGCCGTGACCCCTTGGAGGTCAACCAAGTTTGGGAGGCCTTTTTGTTGACGTGCTACCAGGCTGCTCTGATCGAGAATGATCGAGGGCAGATGCAACCTGTCGTCTTTATTAGACAGAAAAGGAGCAGAATGTCTGTTTTCTCTCTCCTTGTTTTGGGTCATGAAACTGAGAAGCTGCAAGTTTTGTAAACGAGCAGATCTTCTGACCCCAATTTGTTTCCTGGATGGGTCCAGCTTACTGGTCCTTGGTCTTAACAGAGCGTTGGAACCAGACAAACTGGCCAGGGTCTGTGTTTCACCCGTTGGGGGGATACTGTTTAAGAGCAGAGCTGAAGCAGCACAGTGAGAAAGGTCACGTGCTACGGGATCACTGCTTGGACATTGCGTGTCACTCATGAATAATAAAGGGACAGCTGCAACGTGAGAACGTGGAGATGATTCTTTGTGTTTGGCAGACTTTAAATTGTTTGGTGATAAGGAGCCCAGTTCTCTTCGAATAACAGGAAGAGGAATCTGATTCAGCTCTGATCTGTTTACACACACACCAGCCTGAACACAATTGCTTTTGTGAACGTGTGAAGCTAGTGGTCGCTTGTGGGCATCTGACGTGGCCCCCGTCGTTAGATTCTGTCGGCACGTCTCCCTGAGGCACGGACATGTCACGTGTTTGCTTGGTTAGTGTATTGGCCGCCCCTTCGTTCACAATGGAGCGGGGGTTGGAGCACGTGATCCCCCTCACCCGTCTCCATGAGGAGTGGGGGGCCTGCTTGCAGACGCTTCTGTGCCTGTCCTCTACAGACAAAACAGAGGCACCCTGCCGGGGTTTACTGATTATGCTAACACCTCGTGAGCCGTGAGGGAGGGGGGGGAATGGTCCCCTCCCTTTATGACGGCTGGCAGGCTAGAGGGACCTGTTCTGCTGAAGTTACTTGTGTTTGTTGCTCTTTTTTTTTAGTCAATAAAACGGAGAGGAACTGTTTTTTTTAGCTTTATTTGTGCTTAAGTGTAACGACATGTTTGATTTTATGTCACTCACAGCAGGAAAAACAGTTTGTTTATGCAACAGAGTTACCAGCTTTTTGTACCATGCTACAAATAAAGTCTGGACATGAACGGATCATTCCCCGCACCGCTTGGGCGGGTGACCGTGTAAAGTCAAGACGTGAACCTGATTCATCAGGCACGTTTTTGTCTGTCATCCCGGTTCGCCGAGGAGGCCCTGTGTCTGACCGCCTGGCAGGGGACGAACCTGTTTTTGCTCCATGCGTGCTCGGTACGAGGTTGGCCCGGCGGTGGTCTCTGCCGATGCTCATCCTCGTAGGCCGGCCGCTTCTGCGGTGGGGCACGCGTTGCCGAGCGGTGTCGAGGCTGCGCAGGTCTGCCTCCAGCAGACTCCCTTGGGGGGGCGAAGCTTCTCCTGGGAATGCCCACCCGGAGAGCTTCAGCCTGTTTGCGCCTTTGGTCCAGCTTGGTCTGAATTCGATCCAAAGCTTTTCCAAATAATCCCGTCGGCTCTATCGAGTGGTGGAGAAAAGGCACCTTTTGTCCCTCGGGGAGATCCGTTAAAGTCATCCACAGATGGCGTATCGCGATGACCACTTCCGCCATGCCTCTGCCTTGAGAAACAGCGGCTGTCCCCATCATGCAGAGCACGAAGTCTGTTGCCCTGCGGGCTTCATCCAGCAAGTCGGGAGGCAACCTGCTTGTCTGTTGTTATCTGGAGCTGTTGCCGTTTTTCAGCTAGGTAAGCCTGCATCAACGCGGACGCGTTCATGGCGCTCGCCATGAGTCCCTGAGCTCTGTAGCATTTCTCGAGAAGAGAAGCCGAGGTTCGACAAGCTTTGCTGGGAGTCAGGTGAGACGCCAGCGTGTCCTTGATTTGAGGCCCGTTGGCTATTCCCACCTCATCCATCCCGTCCACGTCGAGGAACTGTGAGAGTGGTAAGAGCATGGGAGCTCGGGGCTGAGCCCAGGTGCGAGTTAGTTCTGTGAGGAAGTCCGGGATCACGGGCATCCTTTGCCTCGTGGCGGCCTGCTGCTTTGAGTAAAAATAGTTTCCTGCCAGCCTTGTGACCTGTTGGCGAGGCGGAGGCTCTGGCCATGGGATGTGCAACGCATTCGCTGCTATGTGGCACAGGTTGAACAAAGCAGGGATGGAAAAGTCAGTTTCTGGGAGCACAGATACCGGGGTCTGGGAGAGGTCTTCTCCCCATTCCTCCAGTTCGACGTCTGCGTCCTCCACAGAAAATTCACCTGAGGCTGAAATCGAGATCTCGTCCTCGTTCATCATGCCTCGAGTGTCGAATTCGACTGTTAAGTCCACCATAGGGGCCAGCACGTCAGGGCTGTCGCCCCATTCGACTCGCGTGCTGTCGTGTAGAGCCATGTTCTCGAGCTCCGGCGTGGGAGTGAGGGGCTCAGTAGTATCCGCATCCGCTGGCACTGCTGGGGCGCCCATGGCCTTGGCGACGAGGTCAACCCGGTGCCGCAGCACCGCATCCAGCATCTGGCTGCAGTGTGGGTAAAAGTCGGGCGTATCCAGCGCTGTTTTTGCATGTAGCATTCCCAAGCAGACTGGACAGACCTCATGGGTGTCCGTCGCCATGAGGGAGAAACCGCATCCGCTAGGACAGGCGCCCGAAGTTGGGCTCGCTGTCCTGCTGGTTTTCCTTGGAAGTCTCGTCTTTCCTTTCTCCGGAGGCATGTCCGAGATAAGGCGAGCGAGTCCTTCCAGAATTCTTTTTCTTTTAATTTGTTTAGACGTCTCCTCCGTCGTGTTGCTTTCGCTGGCTAGCCCGCTACGAGTTAGCAGGGGTAGCAGTTGTGACGCAGTTAGCGCCGTCGAGTGAAGCAGTCTGTGGAGAGAGAAGAAAATACTTTGGGGTTAAGAGAAAATGTGCTGGACTAGCTGCAGTACGCAGGAATAATTCTCTGTGCGCTCCGTGTAGGGAGCAAGCTCACCTCTGGTTGAGCGATGAAACAACAGAGAAGTCCCGCGAAGAGAGGTAGTTCAGGTTTAAGCGAGGTGAAGGGCAAATAAGAGAAAGATGGATGGGCGTTAGTCGCTTAAATACCCAGAGGGCGGGGCCTCTGGCGCGACGTTGACGCCCTAGCCGTAAAGGCGTGATTGTATTCCTTCAGGTAATCGAGCGGGGGCGCAATTCCCATAGCACGTATGTTGCACCGAGAGACTGACTGATAACGGGAACTTCTTATTTTGTTGATTTAATTTTATTTGTAACACAACATGCCATTGTGCTAAACAATGGTGACACTGAACTACATGTTTAAAAATAAGAATATTAACTTTATCCAATGATCAGGTGGCATTTTGATAACCACCAGCAGTGAATTTAGGACTTTTTAACTATTTTCTTATTTAGTGATGGGCCTACTCGTTACAAAAAGCCAACATGGCATATGACACAAAATTACACTGTGCCAAACAATGATGACACACACACACACAAATTCTGTTTCATCCGTTTTAGCAACCTTTTGGCACCTTGTTTTTCCAGTTTTGTTGCATGCTTTGGAATTTCTTTTTTTTTTTTGGCGAGTCGAGACAGTTCTTCTTGTCCCGAGTGTTTCATTACGTTGTTGACCTTGTGTTGATCTGCATATGACAAACCTAAACTGCATGGAATTATTAAAACTAAACAATTTACAGGTTCCTTCCAACCTTGGAGCCATAATTTCTACCACTTCATAACTTTTATTCCCCCTTCCTTCACAATCCACTTGGAACAACATTCATCTCCTTCTCCCATCGTTTTCCTTTCCAGGAAACTTACGTCACTTTGGCTGTGTGTCCCTAACATCTTCAATACACATGAACACTTTTACAAAAGTAGTTTTTTTTATTAAAACGTAAACAAACATAAATAATATGAAAACAGGGAAGAAAAATCCATCAAATGAAGCTCTTACAGGTATGCTACAATCTTGTAAAATTAACAATATAGGCATGCACACACAGAATTGTCCAAATCATGATGCATAAATATAGAATTTGAAATGAAGCCCCTGTGTTTGATTAACAAAAAGCATGTTTACTGTTATCTTTAAGTCCTGCAAAATGAATGTCAAAGAAACATAAGATGTAAATGATTTTAACAACTGACTAATCACTTTAACAATGACCAGTCCTGTATTTATACAGCTAATAAATAAATATTTAGTGCATATTCCCATTTACCTCACTAAAGAGCCAAATGAAAACTAAGATTTAAGTTAAGGATGAACCAAACTCAATTTGGTTCCTCTGATAAAAAGTCTGTTCATGCCTTTAATAATCAGACAGTCCAGCTATCTGCATTGCTAGACCTTTTTCACAGAATTGTTTTTAACTGAAATTGCAGGTCAAACACAGCCGTATCAATGCACTCCACTTAGAATAAGTGCTGCTGTTGTACAGATCACAGGTGCAGAAATGTAACGCAGCCCTTGTTAATAGGTCTATTCTTGTCTGACTGTTTCAATTAAAAATGCATGCTGTTAAATAGGTCAATTGTCACAAATAAAACAAACCAATGCCATTTCCTTTTTGGTTTAAATGACACTGAGTTCCTTTGGTGTCCACTGGATTGAGCTTTTAGAGCACACACTGGTTTTGTTCAAAACAAAGTCAGGGTCCGAGTGTGACGGTCAGTACCATCAGGATTGTAAACTCAATGTCTTTTTTTTTTTTTTTTACAAAAATTGTCACCTGGCTACATGTATTGCATTAACACGTTGAGTCCCTTAATGTGACGGCATCTCGTTTCCCACCTTTTTCACACATGCAAAAAAAATAAAAAAAACATTTATGCATTTATTGCTGTGAGTCACACAGCCCTGCTGGTCTTGTTATTTTATTCTTGTGAGAACCCCCATACTGTAAGTACAAGCAGATGCTCTTTTAACTACAGTGGTCCGTCTGGACATTTTTTTTTCCAATAACGACCACTGATAAATCCTTTCTCATTGCACTTTCTGCCAACAAATGGCCTCCTTAGTTGTTCTCTTGTGGTTCATAAATCAGTGAATAAACAAGACAGTTTTTGCATCTTAATTATTTAACGTGAACTAAATGTATTCAATTGTTCAACACAAACCAAAATATCTAATAAAAATAAAAAAAAGCCCTTAAAAACATCAGTGCCATTTTGGATATACTGTAGTTGAGAGCTCTGTGGGCAAGTAAAAAAATATGATTTTTAAAAAGTGGTTACATTTTTTTTTTTCTTGTACAAGACTCCAGGGGGTGTTGGAGAAAGAGCAACATGAAGCAAAACCAACATGTGGAATCAAAAACAGACTTTTTCAACATTACATGTCACCAACAGTGGTTCTCTGGCATTTAAAAATGTTCAGTAGCATGTTTGTTACACACGTTTGAATTTCAGTTCCCAAACTTTACGGCCCCAAAATACGTCCCTTCTGCCTCCTTGTCCAGCATCCAAGCGTTGGACACGTTGATGAACAAGGCGTCTCCCTTGTCCAGGTAAACCACTCGGCCCTGCTGGGCGCAGTACATGTTATAGCTCGTGTTGTTCCAGCGCATAGTGCTGCCTGTCTTCATCAGCTGCCCTGCCTTGTTGTTCTGCTTGATACTCTCGTGATAGACGTACTGGATGAGTTGGGTGTTGCTAACATCAACTGGAGGAATGTCCTCTTGTCCTCCGAGCTTGTAGTAGCGGAAGCAGGTTTTAGCATAAACGTAGTAGAAGCCGGGTACGGTCACTAGCAGTTTTCTTTTCTGGTAACTCATATTGTGAAGAGTTCCATGTACTTCATCCCATTCGATGACGGTGGCCTTCTCAACCTCTGTGTGACAAGAACAAAGAGTTTCGGTTGGTTCGCTAATTGGTACATTAGTTGGCTCATACCGGTAGTTGAATACTTTTTACTTCAATTTTTCTTAAACATAGTCTTAATCCTTTAATCTTGCATAATTTTGAAGCATTATTGACCATGCAATATTAAAAATCCTTAAAAAATCAAAACCATCTACTCTATAACTGTTCACTTTTTAGAGTTCACTTTTTAGAGACTTGACCAGTCAGCTCTATAACAATTATTTTTTATTATTAATTAGATTTTAAAAAAAACTACCTGTTTTGATTCTTAGGTTTTATGTATCAAGGCATAATAGAAATGATTTGGTTTTTACCAGGATTCAAATCTAGCCTCGAGTGTACAAAGCCACACAACAGATTTCATATCATCACTAGAATATTTTACTACAAAGAGCAGTTCATGGTAGTGTGAAAATAAGCCGCAATACCACAGTGTGCTAAAATAACACTTAAACAAACTAACAACATACCCATTTGTTAGTGTTGGTTGTGTTTTGTGATTTCTGAGGTGTGCCAGAAGTGAGAGATTGTTTCAGGCAGTAGATTTGTTTAAAAAGTTAGTAACAGTAAAGTAGTAAAAAAATATATATATAACAAAAATGTTTAAAAAAAAAACTGGACTCACTTTTAGGAAAATCCTGATTCACTTTGATTGGTAGATGGGCTGATGCTTGCATACGATCTTTAGGATTTTTGCATTGTCTTCTCTTTGGGTCTTTCAGTGCATTTACTATGGGCTCCGGATGAACTTCCTGTAAATAGATAATAAAAAAGCTGATTCAGCAAACATTGACAAGAGGATAAACAACTAGTTTTTTTTGTGTGCCAGTGTTTGCATTATGGTAATCAAAGTTGGTAAACTGCACTAACACGTAGCTTCTTTCATAAAAATCCAGACATTTTGATGTAGGGTTTGGTGGGAAAAAGAAGTTTACAATAAATGTATTATCCATCCACTCTTTGAACTGCCAGTATGGAGAAGAGTTTACTTCTTAGCCTGGTTAAAACCAGACCCTTGTCCTTCACTTCGCTTTCCGAAGCGAAGAAGGGTCTGGTTTTAACCAGGCTACTTCTGACTAAACAAATGTGTGTTATCAGTCGTAGACAATGGAGTATGGGGAAAAATTAGTCTTTCACCAGGTTGGGCCAATGACCAACCAAACAAATGCTGTTTTATGGGGTTTTTTTTTTCAGCTTAGAAAACAATTAGTTTAAAAAAACTAACACACTGGTGTGAAAGAACTCTACATGGACTAATCTCTATACTTTCAAATAACACGTGCTGTTTTGTTTGTATCCGTTTCCTTAACCTGCACATGCTCCATATATTTGTTGATGATGCTGATGATGCGAGTGTATCAATATGCACTGATCAAGCTTCTCAGCACCATTGCTCAATACAAGGCCTATTCTCAGAGCATACATTCATTTCCACAATAACACAGTTGTTCAATTCAGAAAACAGCTGGAAATAAAACAAACTGTGCAAAAATGTAGATGCTAGCTAAGGTAATGTCCATTTACACCAGTATGTCATTTTTGAACTAAGGTAAACGGTAAATAGAATAGAATATATCTTTATTGGCATATTTGCACCAAGGTACAAAGTGATGCAACTGGTGCGCGCACCATCCTAAGAGGGACGTAAATGGACTGTACTTACAGTATATAACACCTTTCTATCTCATCAAGACACTCAAAGCTCTTTACAACACAATCTGTGTCCTCATTTACCCATTCATACAGCACTCTACTAGATCTATACAAAGACTAATCAGTGCTTTATCACATTCAGACACTGATGGGACACACATCAGAGGCAATGAGGGGTTCAGTGTCTTGCCCAGGGACACATCGGCATGTGATTGCTTGTGGAATCAAACCCCCAACACTCACACTAGAGGACGACTGCTCTAACCACTCAGCCACAGCTGCCCCTAAAAATAAATAAATAAATAAAAATACGAAAAAGAATCGTGCTAATGCCTGAAACTTTATTTTGAAAAACTGGACCTTGTTGACTAGCTAATTCCCTAGCCTGGACAAAAACTGTTTGCTTCATGACTGATGTCACAGCTAATACAATGGTAAATGGAGCTTATTTATATAGCGCTTTCCAGCCCCCTGTGAGGAGCCCCAAAGCGCTTTACAATACCAGCCATCCACCCATTCATTCAGACATTCATACACCGGTAGTGGTAGCCTGCCTTGCAAGGCGCCATCCAGTCCTACCGGGAGCAACTCGGGGTTGAGTGTCTTGCCCAAGGACACAACGACACATGGTGGGCGGATGCGGGATTCGAACCTCCAAGCTTCCGATCAGGGGTCGACTGCCATTACCACTACACCACGGCTGCCCCGTAACAATATTAACTACTGAGCATTATTAGATAGTACATTACTGGTACTTCAAAAATCACTATACTATTTTTTTACTTTGTAGATGACAGCAGTCTACTTTGATCTTGGCTGCATTCAGACTAGATTTTAACTTGTTAGTCATTTGAGAATTAACAGGTATTTCTCCAAATTGAGATGGTTCAAAGGGTACAATATTGTACCTAAGATGTACATTTTATAAACCCTTTTCTATTCATGGTGGCACAGTATGTACTACGTAAAACTGCTGCCTCTCAGCGATTACGTGGCCCTGATTAAAATCCTGACCAGGGGCCTTTCTGGGTGGAGTTTGCATGTTCTCTCCGTGCATTCGTGGGTTTTCTCCGGGTACTTCGCTTTCCTCCCAGAGACCAAAAACATGCATGTTAGACTGATTGGTAACTCTAAATTGTCTCTAGGTGTGAGTGAGAGAGTGAATGATTGTTTGTCTTGTTTGTCTCTATGTGTCCCTGTGATGGACTGGAGATTTTTCCAGATGTCCTCAGTCTCTCAAACAGTGACTGCTGGATATGGGCACCAGTAATCTCCGTGACCCAAAAAGGAAGAAGAGGGTAAAAGATAATTGATGAGTGGACAGATGGATATTCTATTCTTAATGGAACATAGTAAAACTATTTAAAAATAAGAAGTCATGCCACAAGTTATACCATTTTTAAGTGGAAATAAAATAATTGTATATTTGATTGCAGCAACACACCTAAATATGAGTACTAACAATGATATGGCCATTAGTACGCCTATTATACTATAATAATATGTCCATCAGTAAATTATCAGAGTATCGTAATCAAAATCCAAAGCATGAATTTCCTCACACAACAATCCTGAAAACAGTACCTGGTAAGTAGATATATTATTGTGGTAGACAAAAAGTTCAGTTTTACTGACAATGATTTTGTACATGATGTAAATAATCAAGCAGTTCAATTAAGGAGCATGCAAGAACATGAAACTGCCACTATCATTTGCAATGTAAATGTAAGGAACTTCCTTATTAATGACTACCAGTTTATCCAAACCATTTTATGATCAGAGTAGTAAACTTAAGAAGTACCACTCAAGATTTATTTGGTGAAAGTAGTCAAAAAAGGCATTCAATACAGAACAACTGGACTTTATTTGTAACAGAAGACGTTTCGCTTCCCATCCGGGAAGCTTTATCAATTCAATGAGCAGACTGTGAGAGAGTGAAGTTATAAAACAGGCTGAGCCACTGACATAGACCAACCTATGTAAATTGGAAGCTAACACACGCACATACTTGTGACCCATTCAAAGTTCAGTGTGTGGAAACAGTCCAGTGTGTGCAGTCCAGTGCAGCGAGGACTGTCCAGACCTCTACATTGGAGAAACTAAGCAGCCCATTCACAGAAGAATGTCCCAATACAGGAGAGCCACCTCCTCTGGACAAAACTCAGCTGTTCACCTCCACCTCACGGACAAGGGTCACACTTTTGAGGACCAGAATGTACATATTTTGGACCGAGAGCACAGATGGTTTGAGAGGGGTGTGAAGGAAGCTGTTTATGTAAAACTGGAGAAACCATCGTTAAACAGAGGAGGTCTCAGATTCCAACTTTCTAAAACTCATGGTGCGGCCCTGGGGTTGATTCCCAGACGTTTCGCACCTGATGAGAACAGAGAAGCCTCGATTGTGAATTAGACTGACTTTGAGAGGTCCCTGCTATCAATATGTGAGGTGTGATTTGTCAATTTACATACAGTAAGATGTGTGTGTGTTTTCTGTAAGCTCTGTTTCCACACGCTGAACTTTGAATGGGTCACAGGTACCGTATTCTCCGGTGTATTATACGCAGTATTTTTGCTCATTTGAATGTCCAGCGTATTAAACACCGAAGAGTATTATTTATGGATTTTTTCCCCATATTTTTAGACCCATTTTTCGCTCTGATTCGCCGTTTTACATTTTGGGCAAAAATGGTGCAGTACCAGTTTCGGCCACTATGGGCGCTCTGGGCAGCAGCAGAGGACTCAGAGAGCGAAGAGGAAGAGGGCCACTTCCAGACGTTTCTAGCTGCTCAGCGAGGTGTACTTGCATGTGTCCGAAAAAAGCCTCCTTTGGTCGGACTGACTCTGTCGCTGCTCGCCCTGGCTGTGGATGTAGCTGTTTTTGTTAGCAAGATACCGTAAACCACACCGCGGATTTTTAAATCCAGCTGATTTCACATTTGGTTGAGCTCAGGGGGACTGTCTGCTATAAAGTCAGGTAAGAAATATTTTTTTAAGCGTTTATTTACCGGTAGCTAAATTTAAAGAAACAAAGCGTCCGGTCCGACCCGGACCGCCTGCCTAAAATTCGGTGAACTTTTTTTTTTTTTATCCAGCTGATTTGAACATTTCGTTAAACTCAGGAGTACGGCTACTATTAAGTCAGCTAAGAAATATATTTTTTAAGCATTTATTTAGCTAAATTTAAAGAAAGAAAGCGTCCAGTCTGACCCGCCTGGCGCCTGCATAAAAATCGGCGAACTTTTTTTTAATCCAGCTGATTTGAACATTTCGTTAAACTCAGGAGCACGTCTTCTATAAAGTCAGCTAAGAAATATATTTTTTCTCGCAAAAAAATAATTGTTTTTACCGTGTTTCCTTGTGAAGTTCTTCGTACTGGCTTGCTTCTGTCGCCGCCATCTTGATCAGGACAAAGCTGACGCGTCGGGTGGCGATGACGCGTATTAAACACAGAGGCGTATTGTGTACAATTTTTTCTTGTTTATTGTTAATAATTTGACAAAGCGTATTAAACACCGGAGCGTATTTTCCTCCGGTGTTTACGGTACGTGTTATCCCAAGTATGTGTGTGTGTTAGCTTCCAATTTACATAGGTTGGTGTGTGTCAGTGGCTCAGCCTGTTTTATAACTTCACTCTCTCACAGTCTGCTCATTGAATTGATAAAGCTCCCCGGATAGGAAGCGAAACGTTTTCTGTTACAAATAAAGTCCAGTTGTTCTGTATTGAACGCCTTTTTTATTTTATCATGTCCTGGACGACTGAGAATCTTCACCAGCATGGTGAAAGTACAGTACAGGTAGTCCCCGATTTACGAGCGCTCTGATCTGCGAGGTTCCAGACTTACGAGCTGCACATTTTTGGAAAAAACGAAAAAAATACTGAGTTTTCATGTGTTTTTTCACTACAGTTAGTTAGTTAAGCATATAAACACACGTTTCCGATCATTTTTATGCACTCAAAAGTAGTTTTTAGATGAAAATAGAGTGTTTTTAGGCGCGCTAGCGAAAACCGTTCCAATTTACGAGCGGATTTCCGGATTTACGAGAGAAATGGCGGCCGTTCCAAATTACGAGATTTCCGGTTTACGAGCGCCTCGTTGTGACGGATCTCGCTCGTAAATCGGGGACTACCTGTAGTCATAAAATAAAATGGAGTCATAGTCTTATTTTCTGTCTTAAATATTTGTGAATCCCCACTATTGTCAACTTACTGTGTACAACCTTACAAATGGCTGTATAGGCACAATGTAGGGAACAAGGGATTGTACATTTCTATATTACCCAGATATCAACTTGGAACATATAGAAAGGAGTCATCTGCCTGAGCATAGATACGGTTTTAATAAAGGGATCACCTGTGATCACTTTTGACCCATGACATGTCCAGCTATGCAGTTTGATATGCCGACATTACACAATTACAGAGTTAAAGGTCCACTGACATGATTTTTCTACTATTCATCAAATTGCTCAAATTATATATATTTTATCATTTAATATGTTTGTTTTTGCAAACAAAATAATAAATCACTTTAATTTTGCTTTAAAAGTGATTTTGAACTTCAAGCCGTGTTTAATCATGGGAAATCCGATCACACGCGAACGCACCATCTGTGACGTAGTGTGCAGAGTGTGAGGCAGAGCTCTGGGCTTGTCACAGTGCGCGTGTGTGAGCAGCTCTACATGAAGGTAAGTCTGATACAGCATCAGACCTAAATTAGATCCTGTTGTTTCTTGTTCCATCACCCAAACTATTTTCTGCTTCCCAAAATGAAGACAAACAGCTCAAATCTTCACATAGATTGATAAATTTGTCGGGTTTTAAATTGTCCGCTATTAAAGAGACCAGAGCCCTCTGCCTCACACTCTGCACACTACGTCACAGATGGTGCGTTCGTGTGTAATCAGATTTCCCATGATTAAACATGGCTTGAAGTTCAAAATCACTTTTAAAGCAAAATTAAAGTGATTTATCATTTTGTTTGCAAAAACGAACATATTTAGATGGTGCGTTCATGTGTAATCAGATTTCCCATGATTAAACATGGCTTGAAGTTCAAAATCACTTTTAAAGCAAAATTAAAGTGATTTATTATTTTGTTTGCAAAAACGAACATATTTAAATGATAAAATATACCGGTATATATATATTTTGAGCAATTTGATGAATAGTAGAAAAATCATGTCAGTGGATCTTTAAGGCTCCAGTAATCTCCTGCGTCCTTTCAGCCACGCAGAAACTGTGTGCACTGCCGCAGAGGGTTGAGACTTCATGCTCGAGCGTCCACCCTGAGTGACTGCAGAGCAGCTCCACAGACAAGGGGCAGTGGTGTTCTGTGTTTATATGTTGTTAATAAAAAGTTTTTTAAAAAATGGGAGCGCTGGCCCTGCAACCCACACATCAGAGCGGCACACCAGGAAATCTCCAGACCCTCCCACAGCCACGCTGGACCAGAGTTTCATTTGCTTGTGACAAATTCCTTAATTTCTCACAATTTCAGTCATGGCGTCAACAGAGGAGGAAGAGAAAAAAAAAAGGGCCATTAAACCAGATCAGGGATGAAGAAAGGGAATTTAATACATTGGTGTTGCATACAAAACAGTCCGTCGCCGGGCAGTTTACTGTGCGACACAGAGTATGCGTACGTAAAAATTGACCTTTGCGTGGACATGCCCTGCGGGCGTCTGCTTCGACTCTAATCCGGTACGCGTGGACCTCCGTGGACTGATGTACGCGGGAGTATACTGGGGGCTTTAGAGCACGATCACCTGTGACCTTGGCCTTTGACCACGTGACCTTGAAATTTACAGGTTTTATCCTTGACCTATGAGATGTTTAGAATTTTGCAACTAATTACCGGTATGTTAGTTAACAGGTCAGTACAAGTACTGGTTTTAAAAAGAGCATTTTAGAGAGGCTGAACCTCTCAGAAGGGAAGATGGTCAAAGGTTAGCTAGTCTGCAAAACTTTAACGGAAAATTAGGAAGACTTTAAATATCTTGTATTCTATATTTCATATTATCAAAATATTTAAAAAATTTGAAGAAATTGCTGCACAAAGGACAAGGTTAAAGTCAATATCGTAAGCCCATGATCTTAGGACCCTCAAGTGGCTCTTCAATCCAATAATGCCTGTCTTCTTTGGACCACAGTTCATTAAAATAAAGTGACCCAAAATGGCAAAATGTTATGCAGTCAGACAAACCTAATTTAATTTTTTATTTATATATTTTTTGAAATCATGTTCTCTGTACTCTATACTAAAAAGGAGATGAACCACCTGGCCTTTAACCAGGTCATGCTTCACAAGCCTCTTCAAAATTATTGGGTCCTTTGGTAGCTTAAACACCTATAGGGTCACCATCAACGCAGAAAAGTACATATGAGTTTTAGACCAATGTCTCTTCCATCAAGTCCAACAAAGAACACCCAGGACTGTTGAAAAACTAGAATTCTACATCAGACAAGAATGGGACAACATTTCCCTCCAAAAACTCCAGTAACTGGTCTTCTCAGTTCCTAGATGTTTTACAGTCTGTTGGTAGAAGAAGAGATGCACAAGTTCCATTGCAATTAAAACATTGGTTTGTGAAATTAACTTTACATTGCATTCTGTTTTTATTTACCGGTACATTTTATACAATGTCCCAACTTTCTAAATTGGGTTGTATATATATTATTTCTCCATGTGCCAGCTTCCCAATATTTTTTACTACATCTAAGGTTATATTTAAAGTTGAAGGCTGTAACATGGAGGAATCTTGAAGAGAGTGAATGAGCTTCTTACATATTTGGAATAAATAAAATTTGGACTGAGCCAAACTGTCTTTTGGCAAGAGCACATACAGTACCGGTATTGAAGTACCGGTACAACATGATTTTGAAGCAAGTAAACAAGAATGTTGGGAACTGCCAAATTTCCAACACTTTGGGTGTGAGAAAAATACATCAGTCGTGAGTAATTACTTATTCACCTCCACGAGTGACTTTAGACGAGTGCAATTACATACCTAGAATTGAACCATTTAAGTGCATGCATTCATATTTGCAGCATATGAACCGATGATGAACCAATCTCCATGAAAACCTATTTTAGACTGACAGATTGGAGTTTTATAGTACATTTAATTTTTTTTTAACATTTATAATTTTAGGAACCTGTCAAATATGTACCTTGCCTCTCACATAGTTGTGCACTTGCTCCCACATCCATCCATCCATCCATCCATCCATCACCTTCCACAAGTTGGGTCACGGAAGCAGCAGCTGAAGCAAAAAGGCCCAGACATCTCTTTTCACATCCACCTCTTCCAGGTCGTCTGGGAGGATTTCAAGGTGTTCCCAGGCCAACCCAGGGATAAAGTCATGTCCTGGATCTTCCCTGGGACCTCCTCTCAGTTGGACATGCTCAAAGCACCTCTCTAGGGATGCGCTTAGGGAGCATCCCTACCAGATGCCACAACCACATCAACTGGGTCCTCTGGATGTGGAGGAGCAGTGGTTCTACTCCGAGTCACTCTCAGATAACTGAACTTCTCACCCCATCTCTAATGGAGTCCAACTACCCTGCGGAGGAAATTCATTTCAACTGCCTGCATCCTCAATCTCATTCTTTCAGTCAGTACCCAGAGATTGATGTCATAGGTGAGGGTAGGAATGTAGACTCACCAGTAAACAGAGAGCTTTACCTTACAGCTCAGCTCTCTCTTCACCACGATGGGCCGGTACAGAGTCCGCAATACTACAAATGCTGCACCAATCCATCTGTCAATATCAAACTCCATTCTTCCTTCACTCATGAACAAAACCCCAAGATACTTGAACTCCTCCACTTGAGGCAGAATCTTACCCTTGACCTCAACAGCTCGCACATGATCTTGGAAAGGAAAAAGCAAGTAAAAATGATGGATGGTTGGAATCTTGGCACTGTCATCTCACTGCAACTCAAAGTCAATGTAATAAAAAGAGCAATAGAAAAAGTTGAAAATTAATTATCATTGTTCACTGCACAAACATATTTCCAGTCCAATACCTTGGTAAGAGACAGGCATTAAAACATATAGCCAAATTTACAGAGTACCCAGTGGTGGGCAACGCTAATCCAAAAATTAGTTCCGCTATTTCTAAAGCACTAATTAATTTATTTAGGTCTGCAATTTCAAAAGCACTAATGTCTTATGAAAATTAGGGGAAGCTAATTCTAATCCGCTAATTAAATTCAACAATTGGTAGCAGCAAGTTATGCAATATTTGCACTACACTGCCAACTAGCGGTGCATGAACTGTTATACAGTAAGTTGTTTGAGTTTCAGAGTATTTAGTTTGGTTCTCTTCAACAGGTTTGACAAGGACAAAATGTACCCATTCCAAAGTCTGTTAGCTAAACTGCAGACATATTTGGCTGTTTTTTTTTCTTCTTTTGTTACTTTTAGTACCACTAGATCGCATGTGTCAAACTCAAGGCCCGTGGGCCAAATCCGGCCTACCATAACCGTTTCTGTGGCTCTCTACACCCTAGAACTTCAAGATAACAGTTGTAAGCATGTTGCTCTCAGGTGGTGGGTCCCCATCCCTACACTCCCTGGTCTCTCTGTTAATTGTCTTGCTTATCTCCTCCATTTTGTTGTCCAGGTGTTTGTGATTGTCATGCTGTGTGTTCATGTACCTGTATATAAAGTCAGGGATTTTTTAATTGATAAAGCTCTGTATATGTTGTATAACACAATCATTGTTCCACATTTAATCTATTGTTGTATTGAGGTTTGGGGAAAAGCGTGCAAAACAATTACAAAGCCTGTTTTTATTTTACAAAAGAGAGCTGTAAGAGTAATCACCAGAAAACATTTCAGTCACCCATCAAACACCTTGTTTCTTCAGCTAAATTTATTGAAATTCCAGGAATTGGTAGAATATAGTATTTTATCAGTTATGTATAGGGCTCATAATAACACATTACCTTTAAATATCCAAAGAAATTTAGACAAAGTTATTACAATCTTAAAGGGACAGATATTCATCAAACCACAATTCAGAACCAGCTTAAAGGGACGGTCTACCTCAATTCAGGGAGTTGGATTGTGGAATGTTCTGGAGAGTGATGTTAAAAATGCAAAATCAATTCATTCATTCATTCATTCAACCTTTATTTATACAGGCTAGCCTCGTTGAGTCACGGGGACTCATTTACAAGAGGGACCTGTCTCACTCACACCAAACAACCATCCACTCTCACACTCACACCTAGGGTCAATTTAGAGTCACCAATCAGCCTAACAAGCATGTTTTTTGGTCTGTGGGAGGAAACCGGAGTACCCGGAGGAAACCCACGCATGCACGGGGAGAACATGCAAACTCCACCCAGAAAGGCCCCGGACCGGGATTTGAACCGGCAACCTTCTCGCTGAGAGGCAGCAGCTCTACCAGTTGTGCCACCGTGCTGCCCAATGTATACATTTAAGAAAAAGGTCGAAAAGGACTTGCTCAAAAACTATATATGATGAAGCTTAGTGTGTTTGTGTATTACAGTTAGAAAAATTAAGTAGAGTTATTCATTTTGTGATGTAGTTTGAAGGTTATCATTGGTTGAACAAACTGTGAAATAAATAAGGGGCAGATATAATAAGATTTCATCTTCTTTCTGCTCCTTTCATTTTATCCTACTTGTATTCTTGTATCTGATGAAACTGTTTTGTATTGTTCTTTTAAAATGAATGAATAAACATCAAATCAAATCAAATCAACGGCCCAGTCAGAGTCCAGAACCTGAAACCTTCAGAGAGCTGAGCAGAAACCTCAAAGAACTGAAGCAACAATGGAAAGAAGAGTGGGTCAGAACTCCTCCAGAACCAGGAGAGAGACTGATGAAGTCCTGCAGACTGATGAAGTCAGAGAACCACAGAGGGTTCTGCTGCTGAAGGAGGTTCTGTTGGGTCAGAGGCACAAGCTGAGGTTAAATTTTAATGATTTTAGAACTTGTTAAAGATCAGCCATCCAGCTAACTGTCTATCCATCCATCCATTCAGCTAAAAGTCTATTCATCCTTGTATCTGATGAAACTGTTTTGTATTGTTCTTTTAAAATGAATGAATGAACATCAAATCAAAAATAAGTCTGTATCTCTGTGTTTATCATTGTCCTGGCATTGTCTCCTCCTGTTGCCTCTGTCTCCTGAGTTCCTTGTGATTCCCTGAGTATGTAAGTTTGCTGCCCTGCGGACGCCATTTTGAAGAGTCCTAATGGTGAACTACTTTTTTTAAATCCAGCAGATTTGACCATTTCGTGAAACTCTCAAGCTCAGGAAAACTTGTGCTATAACGTCAGCTATGAAATATATTTTTTCTCAGCAAAGAAATAATTGTTTTACCGTGTTTTGTTGTAAAATCCTGGCTTCTTTGGCCGTCGCGGACGCCATTTTGAAGAGTGCTAATGTGGCGAAATTCTATTTTTAAATCCAGACGCGTCGCGTAGGCCCTGAGAAACATCCATAAGTTCACCCTCCATGTTAAAAAGTCTTCGTCTGACTCTTCGAAAACAAGCAATAAGGCTCCAGAGTAACACACTGGCTGCTAACTGCTAGAGAGAGAGCACACACCAAGAGACTGAGGGGGACGCTTTTTTGTGACGGACCACATCCGGCGCTGCTCGTAAATACGTTATTTCGTTTTTACTGATAGATAAATAGTTATTAGCGGTACTGCATTTTAAATAAAAATAGCATAAATCCGCTTATGAATTATAAAACTTAGTCAATCCGCTGTAAAGCTAACAGATTATTTAGCTATGCTAAAAGCGGATTAGCGCAATAGCGCTCCCTAGCGGTCGGAGGGCCCACCACTGAGAGTATCGATAACTGGCTCTAAACTGCAGGATCCGTCTTGATTTGGGGCCTCAACATAGATTCCTCCTCTTTATCCAGAGAGAAGAGATTACTGAAACCAAGCAGGCAGCAGTTTGGAAGATTTCTAATCTACAGTGTGATTTAATATTAAAATAATGCACAGTAGGCGTGTTTCCATCAAGGTTTCTAGGTGCGCATTATGAAGCATCGCATCAGAAAAGCTAAATGGAAACGGCATAATTCGAGTTAACTTCCTCTAAGTCGCTCTAAAGTTTATACGCTCGCTTGAGGTAGTTTTTGGGGAGTCGATTCAGAGCTGAGTCGGCTAAACGACAGATGGAAACAGATTAGCCGACTCAGTTCTGCCGCAGCGAACATTCACGTCACGTGACTGATCAGCTGTTTCCGCTCCGGACAACATGTAACATCGCTAAAACTAGTTGGCATGACAGAATAAATACAACTTGCCCGATAGCAACACATACCTGAAATATTCTCTCCATTTTGCCGAGATGTCTGTTTTCAAACGCTACTTCCTGTTTACTGTGGAAGTGCGTAACGCTGACGTCTGACGTATGGCGCTGACGTGTGACGTAATGACGCTGACGTCTGACGTAGAGACGCTTTACCTAGTACATACTGTGCCACCATGAATAGAAAAGGGTTTATAAAATGTACATCTTAGGTACAATATTGTACCCTTTGAACCATCTCAATTTGGAGAAATACCTGTTAATTCTCAAATGACTAACAAGTTAAAATCTAGTCTGAATGCAGCCAAGATCAAAGTAGACTGCTGTCATCTACAAAGTAAAAAAATAGTATAGTGATTTTTGAAGTACCAGTAATGTACTATCTAATAATGCTCAGTAGTTAATATTGTTACGGGGCAGCCGTGGTGTAGTGGTAATGGCAGTCGACCCCTGATCGGAAGCTTGGAGGTTCGAATCCCGCATCCGCCCACCATGTGTCGTTGTGTCCTTGGGCAAGACACTCAACCCCGAGTTGCTCCCGGTAGGACTGGATGGCGCCTTGCAAGGCAGGCTACCACTACCGGTGTATGAATGTCTGAATGAATGGGTGGATGGCTGGTATTGTAAAGCGCTTTGGGGCTCCTCACAGGGGGCTGGAAAGCGCTATATAAATAAGCTCCATTTACCATTGTATTAGCTGTGACATCAGTCATGAAGCAAACAGTTTTTGTCCAGGCTAGGGAATTAGCTAGTCAACAAGGTCCAGTTTTTCAAAATAAAGTTTCAGGCATTAGCACGATTCTTTTTCGTATTTTTATTTATTTATTTATTTTTAGGGGCAGCTGTGGCTGAGTGGTTAGAGCAGTCGTCCTCTAGTGTGAGTGTTGGGGGTTTGATTCCACAAGCAATCACATGCCGATGTGTCCCTGGGCAAGACACTGAACCCCTCATTGCCTCTGATGTGTGTCCCATCAGTGTCTGAATGTGATAAAGCACTGATTAGTCTTTGTATAGATCTAGTAGAGTGCTGTATGAATGGGTAAATGAGGACACAGATT
>JBBPBX010000006.1:126688-139734 GCA_038048925.1 Garcialebias charrua | reverse complement strand
TCAGCAAATTGCGCCTGACGCCAAGTTCTGCATCACCCGGAAGGGAGCTAACATTATGGGCCTAGATTTGTTCCTCGCCCTGGGCTTTGCTGTGAGTGAGCCTGCCACAGCCCCTCTCACCCCGACCCCTTGGCCACTTTCACCTTGGGAACATATTCAGGTCGGCATCTGTGGGGAACTTCAGGGGGCACCTGCTCACGCTCGCTACCTGCTGGTTGTTCATGATCTTCACTCGAAGTGGCCTGAGGTTTGTCAACTGAGCTCCATCACTGCACACACCATCATAGACTGCCTGGACAACCTGTTTGGACGCTGGGGCCTTCCCAGTGAATGTTCAAATCAGCTGGATTTTAAAAAGTAGTTTGCCGATTTGCATGCATGCGGGTGGGACGCTTTATTTCTTTTAATTTAGCTAAATAAACGCTTAAAAATATATATTTCTTAGCTGACATTAAAGCACAAGGGTTCCTGAGCTTAACCAATTCAAGAAATGTTCAAATCAGCTGGATTTAAAAATCTGCGGTGTGGTTTATGAGTTACGGTATCTTGCTAACAAAAACAGCTAACCTCAGCTAAATGCAGCTACATCCAGAGCAGGGGGGCAGGCAGCGACAGAGTCAGTCCGACCAGAGGAGGCTTTTTTCGGACACATGAGCTAGAAACAGTCTGGAAGTGGCCCTCCTCTTCCTCTTCGCTCTCTGAGTCCTCTGCTGCTGCCCATAGCGCCCTTACCGGCCGAAACTGGTACTGCACCATTTTTTGCCCAAAATGAAAAATGTTGAATCAGAGCCAAAAATGGGTCTAAAAATATGGGGAAAAAATCCATAAATAACACGCTTCGGTGTATAATACGCAGGACATTCAAATGAGCAAAAGAATTGTGTGTTATAGACCGACGAATACGGTACATGAATGTTTCTGTTCAGTTCCCTGGGATGACTTCTGTTGTGACTTGGTGCTGTATAAATGAAATGAATTGTGGACAGAAAACTGTAAAATTAAAGCACAAATGTCTGAACTGCAAGAAACAGCATAGGATCTCAGTCTACTGATTTAAAGCAGCTTAGATCTCTGCCAGAACTTTATGCTGACCTTTCATTTGGTTGTTTGTATTGTAATCTTTAACACACTGTGCAGTCAGAAATCAGCACTTCACTTTTACTTCTCCTAACTTTGTCTCATAAGTCTTTTTGTTGTAGGGCGTTGAAGGTGTTGAATGATCGAGATATGTTCTTCTCTTTTAATTTACACTGAAATTTTATTCGTTCAGCTGCTGTATTTTACATTTAGATATAAAAAGTATATTGTTTATGCTGTAGATGATGGCAGAGGCTCCATCAAACAGATACAATACACCTTAGAAGCTTTGTGTAAGGAGAAATAGAAGATAAAAATGATGCATTTAACCATAGCGTCTGAATTTTGAAACTAATCATGACTTTCAAACACTTTTTCAGAGAAACTGTTTTCATCCGACATCATTTTATAAGTTTGTCAGCTTACAAGGACACAAATTTGTCCATGCAATGTTAGATGTTCATAACAGAGTGAGTGGAATAATTTCCAAGCCCTGGTATCACAGTAAAACACAGCACAAAAGTGAATAAATAGTGAAACATCCTGACAGTTTCTGCTTTATGTGATAATAGGAAGGAAAAACAAGACATGTTACTTAATCCATGTATTGTTCCTGGTAAATTTGCTTATTTACTAGGGTTGTGAGAACCTGAAAGTCATACATCTGAGCCAAACATGGCAATTTGAGTTTCAGATGGAGCAGCTGAAAGATAAACGCAGAGAAGTGAGGGTCCTCACAGCGACAAACACAATCACTCTTGAAAGTTTTCACGTGCTGTCTTCTTAAGTTCCAAGAAAACATTATCTGCTACTGGGTGTTAAGGTGTGGCAGGATGTCCTGCGGTCATTAAATGCACCACACATGCAGAGATGTGATTGGTGGGTCTGGGGCTGCTTCCGGTATAAAAAAGGGCAAGTCCTCTTTGGTTGACACACGTCATCCATGCTGGCTGTGTCGCGCTAGCGGCGAGGAGCGTCGAGGTGCACGGTCGTAATGATCCACTGTTCTCGCGACCAAATGTACGAGTTTTCTGTTTCCCTCTCCTGTTGAGATGGAACACGGTGAGTAGTGAAGCGCCAGTTTTTCTGTTCTTTTACACGTTCAGATTTTAATTAATATTTATGTTTGGTAGCTGCTGCTGTTTGTCCTTTGCGACCGTCTGCTTCCTGTTGTCCGTGGCGACGTCTGCTTCCTGTTTGTCCGTGGCCGTGTGTCTGCTGCGGTCTGGACTGTCCCGACTGGTTCTGCCCCCCATCCGGGTCGTCCCTCACCTGCCGGCTGGTCCTGGGACTGTTTGGGGCCCGCTGTCTGGACGGCGTGGCGTGGGCTACGTCATGCGTCCTGCGGGCCGAGCTATGCCGACTGATGCCAGCTCAACCACTCGTACAGGTGTCGGTCGGAGTGGCGTCTCCTTGGGTGCAGCGTATTTCACCAGGGCGGACTCTGGACTACTGAGAGAGACTGTGTGTGTTTTTTTCTCCCTTTTAACATATTACTGTATTGCACTTGTATTAATGAATTGAGCTATAACTGCCTTTTTAAACTGTGTATTTTAAATTTAGGATTTTATTAAACTACTGTGCAATTTATTGGGGTGTGTGAAATTGTCTCAAGCCTCATCTGCAACGGGTCTACGTGCCTTAAGGGTAACTTTTAGTAAAGCTTTTCACTAAACTTATTTTTTTATTAAAAATTATTTATTTATTTTTTAAACTAAAGTTGCCTATTTTTATCAATATCCGTCAGCTACAAAGGTAAAAGCACACACGCATAAAAAAAAAATACTTTTTGCTGTATAAAGGCCCCAGTATAGCTCTGCATTCGGCCGTACGCCGCTCTACGCCATACGTACGCAGAGGCACAAGCGTACCCCTGCAGGGCATGTACGCTCTAAGCTCAAATTTTACGACTGCGTACGCGAGCGCGTTGTCTCACAATAAACTGCCCAGCGCCGGACTGTTTTGTATGAGACACAAATGTATTAAATTTCCCTTCTTCATCCCTGATCTGGACTTTTCTTTTGTTTTTTGCCAAAAGTCAAGTGATCGCTTCCTCCTCCGTTGACTCCATGACTGAAATGATGAGGAAATGAATGAATTTGTCACGAGCGAATTAAACTCGGGTCCAACGTGGCTGCGCGAGGTTCTGCAGATTTCCTGGTGTGCTGGACCAGCGCTCCCTGTTTTTATTTTATTTTTTAGAACTTTTTATTAACATATAAACACAGAACACCATAGCGCTGAAGGTGTGTGAAGTGCCTTCTTTTTTCCCCATCCGACCTGTCAATCAATTCAGTAGGCGTGTCAGCAAATGACCAGTCAGCGACCTCAATTTGTCCGGTAGGTAAACGCTCCGCCCTGCATCTGCTCAAATGACGTCAAGAATTTGGAGCGAAAACGCTGGAGCCTCACGCTGAGCTATACTGTGAACTGCCTACGCAGAGCACGCGCGCGTAGAGCGGCGTAGGCCGAACGCAGAGCTATACCGGGGACTTAAGTTGCACCTTTTTCATAAATTTGCATACCCCGCAACTTATACAGGGAAACAACTTATTTATGTCTTTTAATTTATAATGCAAATTTTGCCTGAGATTTGACAATTTATTTAATTTTGACATGGAAAATGTTGAACACTAACATTTTCCGCTCCTATGGCAAGCCAAGTGTCTCAATAATCGGTAAAACTCATTAATAGGTAAAAGTGGCTATTAATGAGACACTTTGCTTGCCATACCTAGCCACCTTCATCTTGCTATACGGAACTCCTGGAGCAAATTTCAAATCAGCTGCATTATGCATGGGCGGTGTGGCGAAATGCAGCTGATTTGAGAATTAAAGTACATTTATTAAGGAAAAGTTCAACTGAGACACTCCTTTGATATGTCGAGCAAACAAATTATTATTTAAGTGTTAATCTTGTTAAAGTCCTCCTGTGCACGTTCCCATGGCCACCATTTGGCAGTCAATGGATTTTTGATACGCCGGCACACGTTTCAGGGTGGTCAGCAGTGACTCATAATAAATCTGACTTATATGGCGAAGCGGCATATTTATGTTTTTTCCCTCCACCTTATTAGACATAGTTGGGACTGCTGCAACTAATACGACGGTGCAACTTGTACGGCAGAACGTTTTTTCCCCCCAATGATACACCTGTTACGACCCGAAGACACATAGCTTATTAAAGGACACGAGAAATCAGGTTTTTAAAAAAGTTTTATTTTTAGTCTCTCCGGCTGCGCGGCTTCGGGGCGGCGCCTCCAGCTCCTTTAAATGGATCTCAGCTTCCTCATGTCCACCGGATCACAACAAAAAAAAGAAAAGTCAGATCAGGTTGAATCAAGCTTCAGGAGGATTAATAAACAAAAAAACTCCAAGTCCAGCAGGTCACTCACAGCTCCTGTCTTTAGCACGCCCCGCACACAACAACGACAGCAGGTCACAGCTCCAGCTTCCTCATTCGGTTACTTCTTTCGGATTCTCACACAGTTCATCATTTTGCTACTTCGTTCGTCTTCTTCTTATGGCTTCTTCATACGGCTACTTTGTTCGGCTTCTTCTTACGGCTTCAACATTCGGCTACTTTGTTCGGCTTCTTCTCATGGCTTAAACATTCAGCTGCTTTGTTCGGCTTCTTTCAACTTCATTCGGCTTCTTTCGGCCACGGCTCCCAGCTGCTACTGCTTCGGACTTCTCCCTGCTTCTGCTGCTTGGACCTATTATAAGACGGGGCAACCACCCTACCTACAGCGTGCTTTAATTAACCAACAGCTGCAGTCAATTAGCCACTCAAAAAACCTTAAACATCTTATCCCTCTGACCTGAATAAAATGACATCCCCATGGGATGTAACACCCTCCCACAAAAGACTTTGCATGGGATAATGCAGCTAAACCCATGCAAAGACACAAAAAAAACCTCTCGTCTTATCATGGAGCAGATGCTAAGTCTGACGTGACGTGTTTTTATTGTAAGGAAAGGGGGCACAATGGCCCTCATTCATGAAACTGTTCGTATTCTAATCCTACGTTTCTCCTACTTTTGTTCTTACGAAGCGTTCGTAAGAACATGCCACGTCAGATCCAACAAACTCTTCTATGATGAGGAAACGTGTGTAAATGGCTGCGTAAACATGATGAATCCCACCTGTTCTAATCAGCTGCGCGTGCCCGCGGAAATGTCATTTACATAAATTCCACCCCTCAAAACACCATATAAGGATCTAGTTTCCTGCCTCTGACAGCAGGAAGTGTCCATTCATTCAAACTCAAGAAGTAAAAAGAAGAACTTTACGCTCTGAGTTCTGCTCAGAACGGCTGGAGGTGGTCGCGCACTGCTACCCCCCCCCGCTCCCGCTCCCCCCCCGCAAGTGTCGGATGTGTTCTTGAACAGAAGCATTTTATATATGACGAGTAGGGATGAGGACATGTTGTTTAAAGTGTCTCGAAACTACAGTTCACTTCATATTAATATGGTGCATGTTCTCCCGTGGGTCATACTGTATCAGACATCAAGAATAAATGGTTTGATCTGAAAATGGCTTCAGAAAAACGTCTCGCCGCAGCACGGACAGCAGGTGGTCAGGAGGTGGTCAAGGAATGTTGTGCCGACATGACAGCAGGAGGAGGTGCTCGCGCCGTGAGTGGCACGGGTTGGAGGTGGTCGCGCTGAGCGATGCACGGGTTGGAGGTGGTCGCGCTGAGCGTGGCACGGCTGGAGGTGGTCGCGCTGAGCGTGGCACGGCTGGAGGTGGTCGCGCTGAGCGTGGCACGGCTGGAGGTGGTCGCGCTGAGCGTGGCACGGCTGGAGGTGGTCGCGCTGAGCGTGGCACGGCTGGAGGTGGTCGCGCCGAGGGTGGCGCATGGCGTGGTGGTGCGTGATTTTTATTAACCCCGGGGCACGGGCGCCCACGCGCAGGTGGCGCGGTGGTGGACGAGGGGCGGGGGTGCGGGGGGGGGTTTGAAGCCGCTTCATTTTAATTTAACCAATATGTGTCGTTGCATTTAATTGTTTTTATGCTCTAAATATTCTCTAAATAACGAAATATGAGGTTATTAGTGGAGAAAAGGCCAGCAGACTACTGTTCGTAAAATATACGACAGGTCCGGACCACACGTAGATTTTGTTCGTATCTGAAAAAAATCCTAGGATACGAAAATATTGTTGGATGCCACAAATGATCCTAAATCACTCGTAAGCACAGTTTAAGCACAAATCTGTGCGTACGAACGGTTCATGAATGAGGCCCATTGTGCCTACTTGCCCGATGTTACTGAAGAGAAACAGTAAGCCGGTCTCAGTCATTAAAACTTTAAGTGACGTCTCACAGTCACCTTCCACTAACTTACCGAGTACCTATGATAATTTTAAACCATTCATGATGGACAAATTTATATCCACCTCCCCTGCTGGTGTGTAAACACCTGTAAAAATATTGAGAGACACAGTGGCTGCTCAGTCTTTTATCTTGGACGGCATTTTGCCTTTAGGTGTTGAGACAAAGATTGATACTGAGGTACCCGTGCGGGGTTTTAATATGCAGGACATTAGTGTGCCTCTACATAGAGTCACAGTACACTCTGAGCTATGGTCTGGTGACGTGGTGGTTGGGGTGTGTCCCATTTTTCCCGTTGCCGGGATCTCTATGATAATGGGAAATGACTTGGCGGAAGGTCGGGTTTTAATGACTCCTCATGTTACACCCGTCCCAGTGCTGGGCACTTGTCCGGATGAGCTAGCTCGGAACTTTCCTGACGTTTTTACGGCTTGCGCTATTACCTGGGCAGCTCATAAGCGTCAGCAGGCCGAGTAGGATGAGGACATTAATTTAGGCGACAGTTGTTTGTTTAATGAGGAGGGTCAAATACATGTGACAGCATCTGTGACAGCATCTGTGGAGGTGAACAATGTAAATGAATTAAATCTGTCTAGGCAATTGATAGTCCTACAGAGGACAGATGAAAGTTTGGCTCCTTTGTTTACGGAGGATTTAACTGATGTGCCTAACCTTGTTTCAACAGGCTATTATAGAGAATGGCATTTTAATGCGTAAGTGGATGTCTTTGACCTTCTCCCGTGATGAAGAGTGGAATGTGGTTACTCAGGTGGTCGTTCCGGCTGCGTAACGTGCTTTAATTAACCAACAGCTGCAGTCAATTAGCCACTCAAAACACTTAAACATCTCATCCCTCTGACCTGAATAAAAGGACATCCGCATGGGATGTAATGCTGCGTTCCAGTTGTCCTCGGAGGTCGTAATTACGAGCTTCCGAGCAGTAAATATGAACTGGAACGCCCCCTCAGGTCGTAATTACAACTCGTGAACTCTGTGTAGCCGCACGGCACCCGAGATCTCCGAGATCATCGTTTCAAGATGGCTGCTCCTCGCATCAACAGTGAGTGAAAGAGTTACTTTTTACTCTTTTTTGCAGTTCTGTGTGGTTTACTCAACCGTAACTTCACATTAATGCATTCAGGCATTGTAGTTCTTTACAGTAATGATAATGATATGTTTAAACAGCCGCTGTGCGTCGACAACGGCTCGCTAAACGGGTGTGAGGCGGCATTGTTGTTGTTTAGCACAGTACTCGTTTTAGCTGTTCAGCGTTCATTGTTTATCATTAACTCAGTAACACATTTCGTACTTTACAGTGATTATTGTACGATATGTCGCCTAATAATTAGAGGATGTTTCTAAGCTGTTTGTGTTTTCTAAAGAACGTGATTGTTGTGTTGATGTAACTGCGTCAGAGACCTGCAACATGTTTTTTGTTCACCTTTACATGTGTTTTTAGCTAGTAAACTATGTTTTGCACCATAAACTGTTTTTAAAAGGTCTATCAAGATTTATCTTGGCTTGTCAGGGTGGGAATCCAGTTCAACAGAATCAATTATTTAGTAAAAAAAAATGCAAAACTTGAAACCCAAACCATCCTGTTCATCCACAGCTGTGTGTGTCTGTGTGTGTGTGTGTGTTGGTGTGTGTGAGACAGTGAAAATAGAGCTTATTTATTATTGTGGGTTAGTTTTGTGAGTTACTGCTATGATGTGATTTGTTGTTAACCATGTGTATATTTCTTTGCAGTTTATGTGGACATGGATGCGAAGATGTTCCTGGACCCAAACAGACAAACCTGTTTCCCTGGTCCCTTGTTCCAGAGGAATGGTGACTCCTTGACATATTTTATGGATGAAAATCTAACTGTACACGTCCAGTTAGTGCAACTCAACGACTCTACAGCAGTATTGTATTCTCTGCATGTGCCAGCTGCTACTGGAAGTGTCTTTATGGGTCCAACATTCCTAATTATGATTTTTTTTGTAGTTAGTAATTTTGATTTAGTTTTAGCTGGTAGCTCATTTTACCGAGATCTCAGACCTACCTCAAATTGTACCTGTGCCTTGTTGTCAAACAGTACTTTATTAAAAACAATTTGAAATAACAAATGCACAAATTCTTCTGTCTTACTTCACAATAAGCGTGGTTTTTCATTAGAATAAAGGAAAGGAGGTAATGAAAAGAAACTATTTAGAATAAAAGTAAATTCATTGTAAAAGAGGAACACCTCTGGTATAAAAACACGACAATTTGTCATGATGCACTGAATAGTTTTTCATTAATGTTGTTGGAAACCGATGTACTTGCAGATAAACTAGTGCTATTTGTTTTAGCCTTTCCTGTACTTCATGCATTTCACACATCTTCTGTCTATTCCTGACATTCGAACAAAGTGTTTTACAGCAGTTTGTATTTAAAAAAAGGTTTTACACAGTTGTCCTAATTGATCTATAATTAAAATTGTTAAAATCAAGTACATATTATGTCTGTCTTTGAACTTGAGATAATTTCTTTCCCGACTTCTCAGATACTTTGAAACTTTTAATCAGGTGTTTTTGTTGTGGGAAACTAAGTTTTGCAGCTGGTTTTTGAAGCATGTTTTTGTAGCTGTAAAAAGTGTGTTTACCTATACCAGCTTATGTTTTTGGCGTGGTTTATCCACACTGATATAAATGACAGCGAGAGAGTGGCATGTCAGATAAACACATTTAATCATAACACTAGAACATTTTTTGACAATTTATGACAAGCTAATACAAGTACAGCATCCACACATCACAGTAACGTATACGGTGAAAGGCAGCAGCAGATAACGCTTTCTCACATGCGTTAGGCCAGGGGATGAAGGTGTGTCCCATTGTGCAAATGGCTTTCAGTACTTCCATGATGATCCTGTGGGCTGAGGACTGCGAGACCAAATTTGTCAGACATCTCCCTGAAGCTGTTCTGGTTGGCCATGTACCACAGGAACTAGCCTGGCCCTCGCCTTCCTGCACAGCTCCGCTCAATTCTCATTTCCCTTCACCCTTCACCTAGTACGAAGCGAAGTGAAGGACAAGGGTCTGGTTTAAACCAGGCTACACAGGAACATCAGGACCTTCTTTTCTACAGGGACTGGTGCTGCACCTTGACAGTGCTCCTAATGCCTTTCTCCTGCAGCTGCATCATTACAGATGTGAACTGGGTCTTGTTGACGCTGAAATGACGCACAAACTTGTTGTCATCCATGTTCAGCATCACCTCCCATAGTCTTCATGATTATTCCATGTGTCTGTAGGTTTGTGTGTATCAGCAGCATCCTAAAATACAAAGAAATTTCAAGTTTAATAACAATTTTAACAATAAACAGTAAAACATGTCTGCTGATGCATGCTCAATAATCCAGGTAGAAAATTTTTAAAAAGCTAAGTGGTCCTCTGGACATTCAAAAAACAAAACAAAGCAAGAAAACACTTTTTTTTGTTGTTGCTTTGTTTAGTTTTTTGAATGTCCAGAGGACCACACTTAGCTTTTTTTATGTCTGCTAATTATGCTGAGGTAGTAAAAAAGAACAGAAAAACCTCATGTTCAGCACTTTCTGACTTTATTTATCTAATGATAACTTCTGTACTGCTGCTATTTTCCTAAAAGAGATCGAATTAAAACTATAAAATAGATGTGAAAGAAGAGCCTCGATCATAATGATCAAAAATAAGCTTATTTATTTTAAAAAATACTGGTTGAAACAACATACCTGGTTAACGTTTCAAGAGCCTCAGAATTGCTCTTCAACTTCGCTGCTAATTGGTCTAGAAACCTTTTATTAATCCAACAAAGCAAGAACAACAACAGCCTTGTAGCGGGCGTCCATCTTGTTTTGGTCGTCGCTCCGACAAGCTAACTGGAACGCATTCAACTCGGAAATACCGTCATTCCGGGTTCCTAATTCCGACTTCCGATGCAACTGGAACGCAGCATAACACCCCCCTCCCACAAAAGACTTTGCATGGGATAATGCAGCTAAACCCATGCAAAGACAAAAAAACAACAACATCAATAACAGAGTATATAAAAAAACATCCAGCACAAAAAACAACAACTGACAAACACTACCAGCGGGTCCGCTTGAGCCGCCAGCACCTACACCCACCATTCACATTCAAAATACCCCAAACCCAAAAAGTTGTCTTCCATCTTGGACTACTCTGCAAGACTGCCGCTCAGAAACACCCACAACACTGAATTTAATGACACCAGCCACAGAATGAGAGTGTCACCCATGCATGACACCCTGACAAAAACTGTCCTCATATTCAGCACTGACCAGCACTGGAAAGCACCTCTCGGTTGACAGTAACAGCACCCCTGGCCAGCTCCTCTATCAGTCACACTGCAAACATAGGAGATAGAGTCAATCCACACATCATCATTATGGATTACATGGGGGGGGGGCAGCAGCTCATAATTCACAGAAACAGACAAAACACAACCCGACTCATTCTCGGCCCCCATCTGATCTAACGTTCCCACATTGTTCACCCACACCCCCTCAAAATGTTCAGAGACAGCTGTAACATGACACACAGGAGCAGGAGGAATTGACAATGCCGTCTCCTCTGCTACTTTACTCACAGGGACGTTATCAGACTCAGAAAAAAGTAAAAAACAGTCACCCAGATCAATTTCATCTTCGTTCTCTGCGTCCTTCTCCACCTCCTGTTGAAGTACTGTGTCTGGTGTCACATTTGAAGTCACCAACACACGACCTGCAGCCAAGTCACTAGCCACACACACGGAGACGCCTGCTACAGGAACACTGGAGCGCAGACCCACCACACCATCTCCGGAACACCACCTGGAGCAAAGCAAAACCTCACCCAATGGGACATGTTCAACACCCAGCTCTAATTCTCTAAAACAAACCTTATCTTACAACACCAATTTCTGTTGTTCAAACCCAACTTCCTTTTCCCTTAGAGCACACGGCTTCATCATTCGGCTACTTTGTTCGGCTTCTTCTTACGGCTTCTTCATACGACTACTTCATTAAGTTTTTTCTTACAGCTTCAACATTCGGCTACTTCGTTCGACTTCAACATTTTGCTGCTTAGTTTGGCTTCTTTAGACTTCATTCGACTTCTTTCGGCCACGGCTCCCAGCTGCTACTGCTTCGGACTTCTCTCTGCTTCTGCTGCTTGGACTTACTATAAGACGGGGCAATCACCCTACCTACAGCGTGTTTTAATTAACCAACAGCTGCAGTTAATTAGCCACTCAAAAACCCTTAAACGTCTCATCCCTCTTACAAAATAAAATGACATCCCCATGGGATGTAACAACACCTAATATTATTTTTGAGGCAAATATCTAACCTAACTCACCCCTTAGATAAAATAAATATTAAAAAAAACTTTTAATTTTGTTTTGTTTGAATTCATTTTGAAATGTAAATTAATAAATAAATGTATTGTTTTCAACCTTGAGTTTAAGAGCAGCTATTCATTCATCACATCACAAAATGTGTTTTTGCAGAGCTGGAATTTGTTTTTTTATATATTAGTTCAAAGTGATACTGCAGAGTATTTATTCTCTCCGTAACATTTTCTTTTTGACCTAAAAGCTTGCAGTTTGACATCGACCCAGTCTCCATGGAAATGAGTTTCATCGTTTACACTTCTGGATTTAAAACATGCATTGTACCGGTACTTCAACAATACTTTTCATTTTTATAAGGAATGGGTCCTACTCTTATTTCTTGTAATCAGGACATATTTCACATGTCTGTGGAACCAAGTAATTTATGTTTAGACAATAAACTTCTTTCCAAATTTTTTGACTTTGTGAAGCTGAACTAAAGAAATAAAATAAAAATAAATGTTTCTTAGAAACCCATCTTTCACACAATAGACCAAAATATTTGCTTATTTTTAAAAAAAAGTTGACTGATTCACACAAGTACTTGAAAACAATAAAAGCAAAGACCTTTGTTGGAAATGGGTTTAAATCAATATATAAATCAAGAAACTGAAAACAGGAATAATAAAATGCATTAAAATTTCAAAACTTTCTGTTGACTGTGTTTTTTTCCCCAAACTTGATCTGAACTCATTGGGCATCAGCTTCTTCTTTTGAGCTTGTTTGTGTAGACTCTTTGCCTAAAACTTTTCTAAAACTAAACTCTGCTTTGATGTTTTTTCCACTTCTTTTTTATCATGTGGATTTTGAACCCACAGGACTCAGGGAGCTCAAAGGATAAGATAAAGAACAATACTAATTCAACAAAATGACGTGGCAGCAAAAAAAACAAAAAAAAACACTTGAGGTATTAACACCACACATGGAGGGGTACAAAGCATGTCATGGACAGAAGAACGACAAAGAGACGCAGAACTTATAAGGACACTGCCGAGGAAATAACCACCAACACCTGGGGAAGGACAACGAGGGACAGGTGACAGAAGGAGCTGGAGCTGATTATGGGAGATGAACTTGAGGAAGGCAGGAAACAGATGATCAACACAAAAAACACCCAGATCCTCTCATTTTAAGGTTAAACTAAAATGGCACATTCACAACAAATAAGTTTCAAATTTCACAAAAAATATGCACTGGATTAAAAATAAGACTGTGTTAAATGTATATATACAGTACG
>JBBPBX010000006.1:102434-126641 GCA_038048925.1 Garcialebias charrua | reverse complement strand
TATATAATTTGAGTTTAAAAGTGAGGAAACATGAATGTTGCAGCAACAATGTGACAAAGGTGGAGCAGAAAAAGTTGTGTTGACGTTGCTTCACATCATCAAAGTCTGTTTTTATCATCTTTACACCTCATTGACCTGAGCTCATACAAGTCTTTTTTAATAGTTTAAATAAAAATACTTTTGCTACAGCAAATTTGCACATGAAATATAATGATTTTTTTTTTAAATCACAGAGTATTATGAGCCATTTAATTGCCTCTAACTAAATTAAACAATTTAAATGTGACTTAACGAATATATTCTTGTGCTTTTGGTGACTTAAATGGTTGCTTTTGGTGACTTAAATAGTTTAGTTAATTTAAAAAGGGGACATAGGCCCAAATTACAGATGAGAAGTCAAGGTTTCGTCTGAAAGCTATAAAACAAAAAATATTTAGATGCATCTCCATATCTGTAAGGAACATAGCTGCAGTCTGGATTAATGAGTGATGAGTTTTGTGTTGCTTTTTTTAAGAGCAGCTATTCATTCATCACATCTCATCGCGGCCGAGATGGTGTAGAGGCAGGGCAGCCGGCACAGGACCGGAAGGTCCCCGGTTTGATCCCCGGTCACTGCATACCTCGTTGTGTCCCTGGGCAAGACACTTAACCGAGTTGCTCCCGGTAGGACTGGCTGGTGCCTTGCAGGCAGCTTACCGCTACCGGTGTATGAATGTGTGTATGAATGGGTGGATGGCTGGTTCTGTGAAGCGCTTTGGGGCCCCTCATAGGGGGCTGGAAAGCGCTATACTGTATAAGTAAGCTCCATTATGTTTCTCCTCAGTAGCATCATTCATGCTCCTGACCTGTCTCCTTGTCACTAATGTTTATCAAGATATATTTGAGGCCCTCAATAACAGCTGTGTTGCTACAGAACGAGCATAGCCTCAAAAATATATGCAGTATATATATATATATATATATATACATACATATATATACATACAGTATATTATTTTTAAGTGCTTTATAAATAAACTGGTATGGTATGGTATGGTATGGTATATATAAACTTTACATAGAACTATGGAGCATTAAACATTTGCTGAATCAGCAAGTTCAAGGTTATACTTGCAACAATCTTGTGATTGTTAGAATATCAACAAGTCTGGTTCTGGTGTGGGAACGGTTCTGTTTGGACCAGAGTCCTGGAAGCTAAAAGGGGTGTGGGGCCAGTGTGTGGTGACTGAAACACCAATTAACCCAATGCAAAGGAATTGTGTTTATCATGTAAAACCAGTTTTATACACCTAATGTTTAACAGTCATTTATCCCCATGGACCATGACGTTTGCAGATAACGTTGTGATCAGTGGTGAAAACATCGTGAATAGGCAGAAGAGAACTTGGAGAGGTGGAGGTATGCACTTAAAGAGGAATGAAAGTCAGATGTTGTAATACAGAGTACATGTGTGTGAATGAGTGGAACAACGAGACTACAAGGATCAGAGGTCACAAAGGTGCACGACTTCAAGGACTTGGGGTCCACTGTCCAAGAAAATGGGGAGTGTAGTAAAGACATGAAGAAGAGAGTCCAGGCAGGATGGAGTGGATGGAGAAAAATGCTGGTGAAGATTCTCAGTCGTCCAGGACATGATAAATCAAAAAAGGCGTTCAATGCAGAACAACTGGACTTTATTAGTAACAGAAGACGTTTCGCTCTTCATCCGAGGAGCTTTCTCAATTCAATTGGATGGAGAAAAGTTTCAGGAGTGATTTGTGACTATGGTAAATGGTAAATGGAGTTTATTTATATAGCGCTTTCTAGCCCCCTGTGAGGAGCCCCAAAGCGCTTTACAATACCAACCATCCACCCATTCATTCACACATTCATACACCGGTAGTGGTAGCCTGCCTTACAAGGCGCCATCCAGACCTACCGGGAGCAACTCGGGGTTAAGTGTCTTGCCCAGGGACACAAAGACACATGGTGGTGTCCCTATAGGGTGTCAGTAAATGTTAAAGGAAAAGTTTACAAGACAGTGGTGAGACCAATACGCTGTATGGTCTGGAGACAGAGACAAGGTCAGAAAGACGAGACAGAACTGGAAGTGGCAGAAATGAAGATGTTGAGGTTCTCCTTAGTGACAAAGATGGATAAGATTAGGAATGAGAACTTCAGAGGTACAGCACATGTTGAACAACTGGGAAGCTGACTGTGAAAAATTACTGACAAATTTAAGATTGGAACAGAAACTAAACTAAACAATGAAACAGAGAAAAATAAAAAAGACAAAATAATCACAAAACTACAAAAAGTGAGAGTACCAAAGTTCAATGAAACATCCTAGGTTTATTTAACTGATCAACTTTTATTGCGTCTCTTCAGAGGACTTGTGTTACCAAAGCCATGAAAGTTCTCATCAACTGGACCAAATGAAATAGATTTTACCAGTCAGAAAACTTCTAAAATAGTTTTTAAAAACTTTCAAATTCAGCGTTTTGAAAACACCACTGAGCCTTAAAAATACTGTAATGACGCCAACACTGCAGACGGAGTCCAGCCAAACGGGGTTTATTTAGAAACAGGGAAGAACTGTTATCACTGAGGCTACAGCTCACGCCTCAAAAGAAAACGCGGTACACACGCGAGCGAACACACTGCTAGCTCCCTGCTAACAACAACACATCTCCCGGACTCTTCTTCTTCGTCCCTCTTTTTCCGGTCCCTCCTCCCTGCTCCTACCCCTCCCCTACCCCCACGACCAGTCCAACACATGAGAGCGGGGGACAACAGAATCACAACAGCTCAACAGAACACAGTACAACTCAACAAATACACAGAAACACTTGGACCCAAAGCAGAACCAACACAGGGTCGTCACACTACCTCCCCACTACAGAGTCCCTCGCCCACGAGGGGACAAACAAAGTCATCAAACCGTCTTGGAGCCCTCCTCGTCTGCTGCGGGCGAGCTCCCAGCGGCGCTACAGGCCCTGCGGCCAGGGCATCATCCGATGTCGGTGATACGGTTTCTGGGGAGGTTGGCGGACGCACCAGAGACCCTGACCATTGGCCTTCTGGGGACTGAGGTGCAGACCTGCCTTGATAGGGGGCCAACCTGTCCCTGTGCAGAGCTACTCTTCTCCTGTTTTGGGGCATCTGAACTCTGTAGACCACCTCCCCCAGGCGCTCCAACACTCTGCAGGGACCCACCCACTGACTGTCCAGCTTCGGGCACCGTCCCTTCTTCCTACGAGGGTTGTACACCCAGACCAGCTCCCCTGGAGTGAAGTGTCGGCCCTTAGCCCTTACATCATAGTTCCGTTTCTGGCGCATGCCTGCTTGCTCCTGTTGCCTCCGGGCAAACGCATGGGCCGTCTCTAACCTGTCCTGAAGTTTCCGGGCATACTCGGGACCCGCTGGAACATCAGGTGCATCCGGCGGGCGCCCGAAGGACAGTTCGGCTGGTGTGCGCAGCTCCCTCCCCAACATGAGGAGCGATGGGGTGCATGCCGTGGAGTCCTGTACAGCTGAGCGGCATGCCATTAGCACCAGTGGCAGGTGCTCGTCCCAGTCCCGCTGATGCTCTGCTGTGAGGATGGCCAGCTGCTGTCCCAGGGTGCGGTGGAGCCTTTCCACTAGGCCGTCGCTCTGGGGATGTAATGGTGTCGTTCTTGTTTTGTGGATGCCAAGGCGGCTGCACATGGCAGAAAACACCCGTGACTCAAAATTTCTCCCCTGGTCACTATGAATACTGTCTGGTACCCCAAACCTGCTAATCAGGCCCCCAACCAAAGCATCTGCCACAGTCTCTGCTTCCTGATCAGGGATGGCGTACGCCTCCGGCCATTTTGTAAAATAGTCTATAGCCGACAGGACATAACAGTTTCCCCTGTCTGAGCGTGGTAGGGGGCCCATGATGTCCACGGCCACTCGTTCCATCGGGGCTCCTACAACAAACTGTTGTAGGCGGGCGTGAGACTGACCCGTCGGCCCCTTCCGTGCCGTGCAGAGGTCACAGCAGCGGCAGAAATCCTCCACATCCCTCCTACACTGGCCCCAATAAAACCCCTGTCGGAGGCGACGGAGAGTTTTTGTGACACCAAAATGTCCAGACCCAGACGCTCCATGCACGCCCTGCAGGACTACGTCTTTCAGGCCTTTTGGGACTACAATCTGCCACCGCTCCTCACTTGTGGAGGGGTCCTTCCATGACCTCTGCAGTACTCCATCTTCCAGTCGCAGAGCCTCAAACTTGGACCACAACCCTTTAGTTGCCAGCGAGAGTCCAGCAACCTCCTCCCACGGCAACACAGGCTGGATGTCAGGGTCCTGTTCCTGATGGTGCCTCCAGCTGTCTGTGCCAACCACCTGCAGCTCTCTGCAGATCGCCAAGTCACTCTGACCTGATCCTCGACGGTTCCGGTGCAGCTGTTCCTCCTCCAACCTCTCCCTCCGGTCACAGTAACTGCACCCCTCTGCAGCGCAAGGCCGGCGGGAGAGGGCATCGGCATTGGCGTGCTTGGCTCCGGCCCGATGAATGACAGAGAAGTTGTAGGATTGCAGCTCCTCCAGCCACCGGGCCACCTGACCCTCAGGTTCTTTAAAAGACATCAGCCACTGGAGGGCCGAGTGATCAGTCCTGATCGTGAATGACAAGCCACACAGGTAGTACTTAAAATGGCGTAGAGAAAGCACCACCGCCAGCAGCTCCCGCCTTGTCACACAGTAGCGCCTCTCAGCTTTGTTAAAGGCCCTGCTGAAATACCCCACCACTCTCTCACCTTCCTTCCCCAGCTGGGACAGGACCCCCCCAACCCCCACGCCACTTGCATCCGTGTCGAGGATGAAGGGGAGGGAAGGGTCTGCAGGAGCGAGGACTGGGGACTCAGTCAGAGCTTGCCGCAGGCGGTCAAATGCTCCCTGGCACTGTTCAGTCCACACATAGTCTCTGTTCTTCTGGAGTAGTTGGAAAAGGGGGGCTGCTATACTTGCGAACCCCCGCACAAACCTCCTGTAATAAGAAGCCAGTCCCAGGAAGCTTTTAAGATCTCTCTGAGTCGTAGGCGTTGGCCACTCTGCCACCATCTTTACTTTGTCCTCCATTGTGCCGATCCCCTCTCTGCCGACTCGGTGACCCAGAAACGACACCTCTTGTTGCATAAAGTGACACTTATCTGGGTGGAGTCTCAGGCCCGCGGCTCTAATTCTCTCCAGCACTCTACAGAGTGAGTCCAGAGCCATTGCAAAAGAGGCGCCATGGACCAGTATATCATCCAGGTACACCAGACACTCCTGGCGAGGAATGTCAGCCAGCGTCTGGTCCATCAACCTGGAAAAGGTGGCAGGTTCATTGCATAGTCCAAATGGGAGCACCTTAAACTGCCAGAGTCCCCGCCCCATACAAAAAGCAGTCTTAGGTCTGGCACTTGTTGATAGGGGGACCTGGTAATAACCGTTCCGAAGGTCCAGAGACAAGAACCAGTTGGAGCCGGACACCAGGTCTAGTGACTCGTCGACCCTAGGCATTGGATATGAGTCTTTCTTAGTCACCCCGTTCAGTGGTCTGTAATCAACACACAAACGCCACTCTCCATTCTATTTGGGCACCATGACAACAGCAGACGCCCAGGGGCTGTTTGAAGGCTCGATAACATCAGCCTGCAGCATGTCCGACACTGCCCTGTCACATGCTTCCTGACGGGCCAGGGGAAGACGGCGGGGACGACATTTTATTGGGTGTGCATCTCCCGTGAGGATGTCATGTTCCACCAAACGAGTCTGCCCCACCTGGTCTTCACTCAGGGCAAAAATGTCCTTAAAGTCCATGAGCAGCTGCAACAGTTGTTCCTGTTGCTGAGTGTCTAAACCCCTACAGTTCTCTGCCCAGATCTTCCGCACCAAGCTCACCGCAGCATCTTCAGTCTCCTGAGGCACCCACACTGGGGGCATAGGACTCGCAGGTGCGGGGGCCATGGTGGCAAAACTACAAAAAGTGAGAGTACCAAAGTTCAATAAAACATCCTAAGTTTATTTAACTGATCAACTTTTATTGCGTCTCTTCAGAGGACTTGTGTTACCAAAGCCATGAAAGTTCTCATCAACTGGACCAAATGAAATAGATTTTACCAGTCAGAAAACTTCTAAAATAGTTTTTAAAAACTTTCAAATTCAGCATTTTGAAAACACCACTGAGCCTTAAAAATACTGTAATGACGCCAACACTGCAGACGGAGTGCAGCCATACGGGGTTTATTTAGAAACAGGGAAGAACTGTTATCCCTGAGGCTACAGCTCACGCCTCAAAAGAAAACGCGGTACACACGTGAGCAAACACACTGCTAGCTCCCTGCTAACAACAACACACTCCCGGACTCTTCTTCTTCGTCCCTCTTTTTCCGGTCCCTCCTCCCTGCTCCTACCCCTCCCCTACCCCCACGACCAGTCCAACACATGAGAGCGGGGGACAACAGAATCACAACAGCTCAACAGAACACAGTACAACTCAACAAATACACAGAAACACTTGGACCCAAAGCAGAACCAACACAGGGTCGTCACACTACCTCCCCACTACAGAGTCCCTCGCCCACGAGGGGACAAACAAAGTCATCAAACCGTCTTGGAGCCCTCCTCGTCCGCTGCGGGCGAGCTCCCAGCGGCGCTACAGGCCCTGCGGTCAACAAATACACAGAAACACTTGGACCCAAAGCAGAACCAACACAGGGTCGTTACAATACATTTATTTTCAAGTAGGCGTAACCAAGAAACCGAATGAGAAACTGATTATACACAACTGTGTTCAACCATTTCCAGAAACATCAAGTTCAGTTTGACTATTTGAACTCCGTTAAATTAATATATATATATTTTTTTTTTTTTTTATCAAACTCAAATAAAAAGCAAAGCAAACATCTTAATTATGTTGAATTTAAGCTGTATTCAAATGGTGGACATCAGCAGCTTTATGAGACCATGAGTGTGAAAATACTCGGGATGTCCCTTAATTTTTTTATTTCTAGTGTATTAGGGGGCCAAGATGGTGTAGAGGCAGGGGAGCCGACTTGGGACCCGAAGGACCCAGGTTCGATCCCCAGACCCTGCATACCTTGTGGTGTCTATGGGCGACACACCTCATCCCCAAATTGCCCCCCCGGTGCTTTCAATAGCTGCCCACTGCCCCACCTGGTGGTGGTTGGGTTAAATGCAGAGACTAATTTCGTCTTGTATGGAAACATACACAGATGACAAATGTGACATTATTATTATTTCTAGTTGATGTTTTTCTTAGTTAATTCTAGATGTTATTACTGTTTTTCTCTTACATTTTGTTGTTGAATGTAACTGGGACCCTGTATACATAATCTCGTTTCATCACATGTACCACATGCGGTGCAAATGACAATAAAGATTCTCTGACTCTGAAAATGACAGCCGCACATATGATCATTTGCATGACGTCAGAGGGTGTATAAAATATTTATAACTGCTGGGGAGACAGCATATAACTTCATAAGTCCATCATGAGAGGAAGAGGTGGGATGCGCGCTGAGAGCCCCCCGGAGGCGCGCGCTGCTGCTGAGACTTCCAGGCGCACGGAGAGCCGCCGGACCTCTCCTTCCTTCTCCCGCACTCCACGCAGAACAAAGAGGAGAAGCTTTCAATCTCTGCGTTTCACGCCACGCATCAATTCAGATGAGTCACCTCCAAGTGCGCACGGAGAACTTCTCTGAAGGACTGACCGGTGATTCAAGTTTCCTCTCTGTTCCGCAGCCAGCTGTGCGCAGCTGGAGAAACCTGCCTCGGATTCTGCGGGTGTTCTGCTCCTGTTGGGGAATCTTTAGGATGCTTCTCGGGCACCGCGCGCGCACACAAACCGAACTCTGATGGAAAACCATGCAGAGCTTTGAACCCATGGAGACATGGCACAAAGGCTCCTCACATCTAATAGAGTCAGCACCAGGTTCTTCATCTTCACCCTGTCTCTGTCCTGCAGCTACTTGTGCTACAACATCCTTTTCCACGGCGGCGCGGTCATGACCAACCAGGGCCACGAGGGGAAACGCTGCCCGCCGACCAAGAGCACAGGAGGGAAGAAACTTCTGGGGAAACTGTCGGACTGCGATGTCAGCAGGTCTGCTGGTCAGAGAGGAGCCAAAGACTCTGCGTCTGGAGCTCACTGGGACAAAGTGAGAAACATGAGCGTTGTGCCGAAATCTGGGAACAAGAAGCTGCCGAACGCACTGCTGGTCGGAGTGAAGAAGGGAGGAACCAGAGCCGTGCTGGAGTTCATCCGGATCCATCCAGATGTGCGCGCTCTGGGGACCGAGCCGCACTTTTTTGACAGAAACTACGACAGAGGGCTGGACTGGTACAGGTGAGGAGCGCGTGAAGAGGGGCACGTTGTTTAACGCTGTCAACTTTTTATTTAAATGCACCAGTTGTTCATGCATTTAATATGATTAACTGTGCATTTATGAAGTTGGTATCCCCATCAGGGTCTGCAATGTGGCTCTGGAGCCACATGCGGTTCTTTGGTCCCGCAGCGGATCTTTCAAGCTTTGACCAAAACTGAATTGGTTGTTATACAAACAACAACAACAAAAGACTATTTTTTGCAGTTTTTATGTCATTTCATTGGCAAATATGTGGATATTGGAAAGGAGTAAAACTTTAACTTTATGCTTTATTTCTATATACGTAATTCATTTTTCCACAATTAAAAAAACCTAGGTTTGTATAGTTCATAGTTTTTATTCATTAAAACCCCTCTTTGTAAAATAATCTGTTTTTTTTTATTTGTCTTAAATGGTAAAAATAGAAATTAGTAGTTATTTCATTTTAATAATGTCACCCCTGGTGGCCACAAAAGCCCCTTCCAACAAAGCTAAAGTGGCCCATGGGCCACCAGTTGATAACCACATTTGTAGCATGTTGTTGCGGCTCTGAACACTTTTAATTTAGTGACCGAAGGCATAAAATGGCTCTTTTGATTGTAAAGGTTGCAGACCGTTCTAAACTCGTCACCACTGAGATGATCATTTCAGTGTAGATTTCCTCAGTGGTGCTGAACAGAGGACCACAAGTATGTGTGATGCCTTTCACGCGCACACAAACACACACACACACCCTCAAAAACAATCACAGCCAATGATGCAATAAGCCTATAGCTACATTTTAACGCTGGACCAGTGTTGTGTTGAAATGTATTCCCCTGTCAAAATCAGTTTATTCACCCCGTTTCCCTATAATCTATGTTATTTAAAGCAATGGAAGGATGTCAAAACTAAATATATTAATCTTCTTCGGTGCGTTCTTGTCGGCAGAGGAAACTTGATGGCTAAATATTACAAGTAGAGGTCATTTCACGTGTCCGGTATAGCTGTTTCCTTAAAGCAGTGTTTAGTTTCTTGTTTTCCATAAAGGTGACTTTTTAAATCTGCACACTCACCTTCCATTTACTTGTTTTGTCCATGTCTAAAACTTAAACACAAAACGCCGAGGCAATTAATGACAAGGTTCCTGGAAACGAACAGCAAAGTGAATTCTGATAAAGCGAGGATAAACTCTTCACTCAAGGCTGAACATGTTCTCGTTAACAAAGGCTCGCTGCGTCAGGAGGAGTTTGTTTTACTGCAAATTCTGTTTTGTTCTTTAAGCAAGTCAGTCCTAAAGTCCCTGAAGTAAAAATTATATTGCAGGCTGTTAGTGTTGCCATTTTAAAGGGAGGTCATGGAGATGTAAGGCACTCAGCATCACTCGTACTCTGATGCTACAGGGCGTGATTCAAAAAGCAGTTTCCAAAATATGCAAAATATGGCTTATTAATAAACCACAAACTATAAAAGTTAAGTGCTTTCAAATAAGACATGCATGCGGATGCAAAATGTACAAAATGAGCAATTAAATTGCTTTCTGAATCACTTTTTCTGTTTTTATTCCAGCATTCTTTGTGGTATTTTAAATTAATATTCATTTTAGTTGTATTTAGGATTTAGTTTCCAAGACAATTTAGCATCTGGTTGCAAATCAAAATTAGCACTTATGTCAATGATTTTTTTAAATGTGCTAATGCTAACAGGCTCAAAACGCTTATTTCAGTGATGGCTTAAGCAGGAGAAACACAAACAGCCTGGTTATTTATCAGATCATGAAACAGTTTTTAGTTTACCAATTTTTTTTTCCTTTAGTGATTCACGATCAGATAGTTGATATAAGGGAGAAGAAGTCAAATCTAACATTTGACCAAAATTTGATATAAGTAAATAAGAAGCCTTTACTTTAACAAACTGCTGTCAGGTAAATAAGTACCACAGGTCACTACCATACAGTATTTAGTTTGCATTTAGAGACAATGCAAGAAAAAATGTGAAGAGTAACACATTTCAGCAATTATCTACTGTCGTACAGCAAAACACATTAATATAAAGTTTTCACAATTTCAGTTAGGTGCTCTGAAAGGACCATGCGGCAGAATCAAATGCTAATATCATTGATGATATCTTACAGGTCCCAATGTTGTTAAAAAAAATAACATAAAAAAAATTATGTCACCAAAAATATTACTTTCTGTATTTATCTTTTGCAAATCAAACGTTTATATTTTTAATACAATCTCCTGTGCTTATCTTCTTGGAATAATTGGAGTTTTGCCTTCAACAGAACTAGAAAGTCATACATTTTTCTGTTCAGTTTTGCTGTAAAAGCTGATTAGGATTAGATAATAATGGTTAGGATTACTGTATATAGTCATTGATCGCATTGGAGTCAGCGAGGTCCCATGATGGGGCGGAAGAAAAAAAAAATATGCCACTTCAGGAACATTACAAAACTGCAATATTTTGTTGTTGTCACAAGTTGACAGTTATTATGTTCAAATCATACTTAAACAATACTGGGTGAGGGAAAATGAACAACGTGTCACCTAAACAGTTGTTTACTGCTGCTTTGTTGTTTCTTTGTTGCTTTGAACTACTGAGACATGATTATAGTAACATGTGTCTCTATCAGTTTCATCACGTTTTTTAGGCAATGCAATAGGAAAGATTTAAAAAAAACTATTTTCCAAAAATATATATTTTTAAAGCTTATCTGTAAAGTAATGTTTTCAGACCCTAAGCTTCAGGACAGCTGATTATTTGTAGTGTTGCAAAATTTAAAAAAAAAAGACAAAACAGAAGCCAGTTGTAATGAACAACCAAATCAACTTTATTTGCAATGCACATTTAAAATCAACTAAAACTGACTAATGGGTAATAAAATCATGAAGCAATTAAAACAAAGACGTGAGTAGCCAAAAACATAAAATTATCAAAACGCAAAATTATGATAAACCATGCTTCAGAAGCAAGTAAAAGCAAAATTACTTGAAAGGCAAGCCCATTAACTGTAATACAAAGCTACAAATAAAAAGTGTCTAAAGCTTTGGTTTGAAATCTTTACTTTTAAAACAAAGCTCAATTGTTTCACAGCTTTAAGGCTGCTACAGCAAAAGTCTAGGTTTTTTTTAATTATTATTTTTTACTAATATACAGTGAAGCTAAAAGAGGACTCATTCAGAAGTTATAATATTGATTGGATAAGTTCTGATAAATAAGGCTATGCCAACCTTTAAAAATGATCAAGATATTAAAAAAAATCAGTTCTGAGTTCAATGAGAAGATCCAACAAGGCTTTATTCCTGGTACCAATTAGGAGCCTATAGCAGCTGAGTTCTGAACCAGCTGCAGATGAGACTATGGATCACTGAAATAACTATTCAAGTCATTATTGTAGAGAATTGAGCTTAGAAATGTTTCTGAATGGCAGAAAAGAGCTTGTTGTAATCAAGTTAATCTGTTCAATGTGTTTTATCTGACGGTCAAAAATGACTCCAAAATTTCAAATGATAATGGTTTTAAGTGGGACGCTAAATCCACAGAAGTGTTCAGAGGAACAAAAAATAACTGTCACAAACTTTACCATTAGACATTTGGAACCCATCCAGCATTTAATCATTTAAAAAATGTACATTTCCCTACATAACAAGTGTATCTTCTGAATTCAAGGACTTATAAATCTGTTTATCATCTGCATATTGGTTTTAGTGAAAACCCTGACCCAAGAAAAGCATGTACAAAATGCCAAAGTTCATGCTCAATAATCCAGGTGAAAATCCAACTATGTTCAGTCAGGTCATGTTTATCCAAATAAAATTGTACCTAAGATGGATCCTTGTGGAACGCCACAAGTGACAGGAGCTGCATAGGCAAAATAAATCTTAAATTAACAGGGTCAGCTATTACAGATAAGTAGTAAGTGAATCATTTAAGGTGTTGTTAGCTGTATAAAAAGCAATATTGAGATCTATAAACAAGCTGCACAGATAACAAAACTGACACTGGACTTAGGATGCAATGTAGTTTTATATTTAAACAAAAACAAGTTTTGTTAAAAAAAATACACTGACTTTTCATGTTTCCTTTTCTCAAGAGATGGAAAAATAATACATGGATGCAATTCTGTCATTATAAAGTCATGATTGAGTCATTACCCAAACAGCTGAGTTTTCTCCATGAGTACAGAAGCTGACCTTCATGTCAACTGACGACAACTGGTTCTCTACATACTAGAAACATCTAAGCTACAGCATTATTCAAACTTGACATTATTTCTCTCCTAAAGATGATAAAATGCATAATGACAGTTAATTATTTTTCTTTCTCTTTTTCCCCTCAACTAATATTCTGTACGTATGATCTGTTGAACAGTCAGAAATATACAACATGGGACACCAAATTAATTCCCCCAAGTTTCTGTGCTCTGGCCAGTTGTTCTGTACAGTCTGTCTTGTTACATTAAGCGTGTGACAGACCATTTAGGCTCAGAAGAAAAATGGTGCAGTGTTCATTACTGTGCTTCCTGAAGAGAACACACACATGGCCTCATTTATTTTGTGTGTGGGTATTCACATAACGACACCGGACCTGATGAAACATGCCTCTGCCACCAATTTCCTTACTCTTTTCTCTCCACTTTTCCCCCATTCTCTGCCGAATGATAAAGATCAAACAAAACCACATCGCTATACACCATCAAGACTTAAAAGGGCATCTAAGCTCTATTGATTTTGAAGAAGTCAAACGAAGATGCTCCTCTGAAAAGAGTTGAAATTGTATGAGAGGCTGCAGCTACAAATATTCTCCAAGACCACATTAATTGGCTCGGGGGAAGCAGAGAGCTCTGAAACAGCCACATCAGAAAGGTTGATGAGGACAGAATGCTGGATGGTCCTTATTTAACACAGAAAACTGCACATTATAGAATGAGGGATGTTGAGGCATAACTCTGCATTATTAATGAGCTATCTTTATTCCAGTGCAGCTCTCAGATACAGACAACCACCAAACAGCTCTTTCTGAGTCTTTTTCAATACGATACAGGTCTGAAACAAAGAGATGGTCGTGATGTTACCGAGATGCAAATGTTTTCCCAATTAAACTATACTGAGTGTCATTTCAATCTGGCAACTGGTGGCAACATAACTTCTTCTGTTGGTAAGAATTTGCATGTTGATTCCAAATCCAAAAGTGTTGCTGTACTGTCTCAAAATGTTCTGTATTTCTTTTTAATATTTTTTTTAATTTCTGTCCATCACAGTTTTCTATTATCATAAGTCAGCTGTTAGGAAAGTGGTAGCTGTGTTACCTAAAACAGACAGTCGAAAATCTCAAAATCATAAAATGTATCAGTTCATGTAAAAAGGCCTGACAGATTTCTATAAATCAGTCTGTTATTTCCAAAGACTTGACCAGGCTTCTAATATTTTTAAGAATGTGTTGACCTAATCTGCACATTCATATCATAGTCACACAATTATTATTGACTAAGAAACTTGTGAATTGCAAATAATATATATATATTTTTTGCCACTTGCTCTTGTGCAAGACGGATGCTTTTCTTCACTCTCTCGTCCTCCTCCGGCTTTTTCGCTCTCTGTCTTGTGTATCAGAGTGCCTATTTACATATTTTCTGAAAGGTAAACAACTGTTATGGATCTGGTCAGCTGGACTTTCAACACAATCAATAAAAAGAATTCAACAAAGCAACAGGGCCTTGGAGAGCCCTCATGCCCTGCTGAGACGCACACGGCAGGATACGTCATGGATCTCATGTGCCTTTTCATATCCTCTCAGGAGGATGCTGAAGATATTGGAATCATGATACATGGTTTCTGCTTTTTGGCGTCATGCGGACACCTATGTAATTGTCTGGTAAAGCAGACGGCGGCAGCAGTTTCAGCCATGACAGAGCTGCTGACCATGTCTGCAGGCTAGGTTCGTGCTTTGAACACTCAAAATCAGCTGATTTACGAGTTAAGCCATAAGATGGAAGCGATTTGTGAGAATCGCAGGCCACTTGTGGCTTCTGGGACTCGCCAGCATGTTGGGGACAACACTGGTGAGAGCTAATAAGCACGGACCAATGGAATGCCCACAAAACTGGCCATTTTGGATTAAAAGTACCAGCAGAACTCAAGGCTGATGAGAAATAACAGTCTTCCTGAAAAAAAAAAAATCATCAACTGTGGCTTATCTTAATCTGACTCTCCTGTTTGGCCTTGAAGCAGGCTGACTTATCAAATTTCTCTTGGGAAATATGTAAACTGAGAAAGCTGTATATCGACCACCCCCCACAAACTGTACCAACTGACACCAACATCTTAACAGGACTATGGTCTATCTGGAAGTGCTTCATGGACAAATCTTCATGATCGTCAAATCCTGTTTTTTTTCCAGCTGAGGCGTCTGTCTAAGCTGAAGCCCATATTATCCAAAAACAACCTGGAGACAGTGATTCACGCATTCATTACATCTAGGCTTGATTACTGCAATTCCCTTCTGCTTGGCGTCAGTCAAGCCACCATTGCACGATTACAACTGGTTCAGAACGCAGCTGCCCGATTTTTAACCAGCACACGCAAAAGAGAGCACATTACACCAGTCTTGGCCTCCCTTCACTGGCTACCGGTTCATCTTCGAATCCAATTCAAAATTCTCATGTATGTCTACAAATCGCTGAACAGTCTCGCCCCCGCCTATCTCTCGGATCTGATACACCCATATGTCCCTCCACGTGCTTTGAGGTCAGAGGATCAGGTACTCTTAATAGTTCCAGAAACTCGCCTTAAGCGCAGGGGTGACAGGGCGTTCTCTGTAGCAGGCCCAAGACTCTGGAACGAGTTACCGCTGCTCATCAAACAGGCCCCCTCCCTCTCGGTTTTCAAATCCCGGTTAAAAACTCACTACTACTCCATTGCTTTCAATGCCAGCTGATTTGTATTGGATCTGCAATGTTTTTATGTTTTTCGTGTTGTACTTCATTGTCTGTGTTGCCTGTTGCGTGTTTGTTTGTCCAGCACTTTGGTGTGGACTTGTTCCTGTTTAAAGTGCTTTATAAATAAAATGGTATGGTATGGTATGGTAAATCTCACCACCTTGCTATCAAATGCATATGTAATGTGTCTATAAATGTGCTAGAGTTTTTTGATGTCTTAAATCATGTCCTAATAAGGACAAGGTGTGAAAAGATCATTTTTGTAATACCACCATACTCTCCTCATGGCTTTTTCCCCTTTTCCTATCCAAAACGAATAAAAGGCCACACTCTTAAGAGCAGCAGCAACGTGCACTCCGCCCATCTTTCGGACTGTGTTTCAAACAATGATAGTATCATCCGAACCCGCTGATTTAGCCAAAACTGAGCATTGATTTAACACGGAAACATGTTTTGAACTGTAAATTAGCACACTAATATGTTAGAATTAATGCTTTTCCTCTTGGGGAAGATCTGACAAAAATGCATGAAGGAAAAACTTTGCTGCCATTGTAATAATACAGTTTTAGATGTAAAGTACACTGAGGGCACTCTGAACCACAAGCAACAGCTAGAAAACATGTTTGCAAGATAAAACATCTGTGCAAACTGAGCTTGCATCATTCAGCTTTATTACCTTTTATCTGTTAATGTAGAAAAAAATAATAAAAGTCACGGTGGCAGATTTTACTTACACTTAACAAGCTTTTTCTGATTGATCACACAGAACCAAAATAAAGCTACCGCACTATGCTGGTGAAGATTCTCAGTCGTCCAGGACATGATAAAGCTACCGTACACAAATAGGGAGAGGTTGCTGCAGGAATATCCAGCATTTAGCCATCCTTAGCTCACTTGTAGAGATTTTCAGCTTGTTAACTCTTCCCTCTTGGCAAACCCAGTGTGTCTTTATTGACCACAGATCAAACTTGTCCGAGCTGTCCCTGCTTTGCTCCACTTTCTGTCTCCTTTTGTACTTTCCCTCCATCTCAGGGTAAAAAGTTCTAAAGTTGTGCAATTTGTCTGCTTTCCATTTATAAATATCCTTGACAGTCACATTGCTGGAGGCTTCACTGCAAAACCAGAAAGAGTTGCTGAAGTCTTATGTGTTAATCTCAGCATACATGTCACCTGAGATGCTTGGAGGTTAGATTCTGAGAAGTGAACATGAAAGTGACGTGTGCATCATTCTCACTGACTAATCAGTGGTGTAAGGGAAGGATTGTGGGAATGATGGAGAATGATAAGATTTCTAAATGATATCCTTTACAAGCTCATTTATTTGTACTTTTAAATATTATACAATTTTACAATCCAAACTGAAATGAATTGGCTTTTATAAAATGTAAATAAAAACAGAATGGAATGATTTGCAGCTTTCATACACCCATATTTTATTCACAATGGAACACAGTAGAACTAGTTAGTGTTTAAAGTATTCACATAATTGTTTGCAGGTGAATAGTAGATTTTTATGGCACAAACGCATCAGTAAAAAAGTTAAAATGCCTATTCTTATCAAAGTGAAGTACCGCCTCTTCTTTTAACAGCTGTCAGTAAATATTTAGAAACTGAGGAGACCAGCTGCTGGAAATTTTGGAGGAAACTGTCCCACTTTTGTCTGTTCTCCAAACTGGTCTCCTGCTCACCACACTAGGCCTGGAGAAGTCCATCTGCTGTTGGATGCTGGACTTCCTCACCAACAGACAACAGGTAGTGAGAATCAGCAGTCACTTCTCCTGCACACTAGTCCTCAGCACCGGTACACCTCAGGGCTGTGTCCTCAGTCCACTCCTGTACTCACTATTTACACATGACTGTACCACTAAGCACAGCTCTAACGTCGTTCTCAAGTATACTGATGACACCAACATCTTTGGCCATCGTTATTTGTCATAAATGACAAATAAACAGAACTTTGATCGGGTGTACACAATTTTGTTCCACCTCATGTACCACATGCGATGCGAATGACAATGAAGATCCTTGAATCCTTTTCTCACTTTTCAACAATCCTGGGTTTTCGTTGTCAGATTTTAAATTTTATGAAGCATCAAATGTTTTCAATTGGTAAGAAGTCTGAATTTAAGGCAGATCAGTTCAGAACCCTTCTGCTACATACCAGTGGCGAGTGAGAGTTTGTGAACCCTTTAGAATTTTTGATAGTTCTGCACAAATATGACCTAAAACATCTTCAGACCCACCAACATCCCAGAGTTGAAGCTGTTCTGTACAGATGAATGGGCTAAAATCCCTCCAAGCCAATGTACAGAACTGATCAACAGTGACCTGAAAAGTTTTGTTGCAGTTATTGCTGCACAGGGGGTGTCACACCAGATACAGAGAGCAAAAGTTCACACACTTTTGTCACTCACAAATATGTAATTCATTCATTCAACCTTTTTTTAAACAGATAAGTCACATTGAGCCTCAAAGACTCATTTACAAGTGAGATATGTTGGACAGACAATACAAGTGGTGAAAAATGACACATAGGGTTTGGAGACAAAAAAAATCCTCACATTTTTTACCTCTGCTTGAAGGTCAGAAATGTGGTAATGAAAAAACGTATTGCACACAAGCACATGATGACGTCGAAATTACGCAGAGGGCAGGGGAGGGGACTCAAAGGCGGTTGAGCAGCCAGTTCATAGAAGCACTGCAGAGTTCAGATAGAATCACTCAGTTCATTTACAGTAGTTGCCTCTTGAGATCTGTGCACACTCATGGAGGGGGGGTGGAGCAGGGGGAGCAGCCGAGGACAGCCATAAACTAATCCAGAGTACTGAAATTATGACAGAATGTTTATTCAGCTGGGCTCCTCTGATAAGTCTGTGGAATTCCTCAGCAGAAGTAGCCTGGTTAAAACCAGACCCTGTCCTTCACTTCGCTTCGGACAAGGGTCTGGGATCTCAACCGATTCTTGCTGGAGGCGTGGCCTCTGCTGAGGAACAAGACCATTGGATCTTAGAACATTTTTGAACAGGAAAAGCATTCTGCTCCCTCCCCCTCAGAGCCATATATGGTCTGCTTCCTCTGCTCTCGTGAACTTGAGATCTGCTCCACTCCCTGCTGCATGTCGTCTCGCTACCACTGGATATTCTGTGTTTATGGAAATAAAACGTCTTAAAAAATAAAAATAAAACCATGTAGCTCTGGTCCAGCTCACCATAAGGCCAGAAAATATGCAGGGACTTGGGCAGCAACGTAAATTCTCTCGTGACAACCTGAGGCTCTTCCTCGTTCATTTCACTCAACGGAGGGAGAGGAGGAGGGAGGAGGGAGCGATTACTTGACTTTTTACAAAAAAAAACTCCAGAAAACTCCAGATAAGGGATTAAGAAGGGGAAATTAATACATTTGTGTCAGATATAAAACAGTCCTGCATCGCTTTGAATAAGAACATGCGGGTGCTCGCTGGCTGCGCGCTGGGACAGGACAGGTGGGGGCGTGGGTTAGGGGCCAAAAGCTCCGCTCCTTCTGTTCTCTGATTGGTCCGGTCAAAAATCTACCGGAGAAATCCTTGTGGATGGGAGAAGTCCCAGACTGAGCAGTGAAGGGAAATGAGAATTGAGCGGAGCTGCGTAGGAGGGCGAGGGCCAGGCTACNAAAAAGTTGGGACACTAAACAAATTGTGAATAAAAACTGAATGCAATGATGTGGAGGTGCCAACATCTAATATTTTATTCAGAATAGAACACAAATCACAGATCAAAAGTTTAAACTGAGAGAATGTATCATTTTAAGGGAAAAATATGTTGTTTCAAAATTTCATGGTGTCAACAAATCCCAAAAAAGTTGGGACAAGTCCATTTTTACCACTGTGTGTCATCCCCCCTTCTTCTTACAACACTCAACAGACGTCTGGGGACAGAGGAGACCAGTTTCTCAAGTTTAGAAATAGGAATGCTCTACATTCATGTCTAATACAGGCCTCTAACTGTTCAATCGTCTTGGGCCTTCTTTGTCGCACCTTCCTCTTTATGATGCACCAAATGTTCTCTATAGGTGAAAGATCTGGACTGCAGGCTGGACATTTCAGTACCGGATCCTTCTCCTACGTAGCCATGATGTTGTGATTGCTGCAGAATGTGGTCTGGCATTATCTTGTTGAAAAATGCAGGGTCTTCCCTGAAAGAGATGACGTCTAGATGGAGCATATGTTGTTCTAGAACCTGAACATAGTTCTCTGCATTAATGGTGCCTTTCCAGACATGCAAGCTGCCCATGCCACAAGCGCTCATGCAACCCCATACCATCAGTGATGCAGGCTTCTGAACGGAGAGTTGATAACAACTTGGGCTATCCTTGTCCTCTCTGGTCCGGATGACATGGTCGTCCCAGTGTTCCATAAAGAACTTCAAATCGTGACTCATCTGACACAGAACAGTCGTCCATTTTGCCACACTCCAGTGCAAACGTCTGAGCTTGTGGAGCTTGCTTAGAAATGGCTTCCTCTTTGCACTGTAGAGTTTCAGCTGGCAACGGCGGATGGCACGGTGGATTGTGTTCACTGACAATGCTTTCTGGAAGTATTCCTGAGCCCATTCTGTTATTTCCTTGACAGTGGCATTCCTGTTTGAGGTGCAGTGACGTTTAAGGGCCCGGAGATCACGAGCATCCAGTAGAGTTTTACGGCCTTGACCCTTACGCACAGCGATTGTTCCAGATTCTCTGAATCTTTTGATGATGTTATGCATAGTTGATGATGATAACTTAAAAGTCTTTGCTATTTTACGCTGGGTAACACCATTCTGGTATTTCTGCACTATCTTTCGATACAGGTTTGGGAATTGTCAAGGTGCGTGGGCCGTCCATCGCTGCTTTCAGATTTTAATTGAATAGTTTTATTTTTCCTAAAGACAAATATGTTATTTAAGAAAACCTGATGGCTAAACAACAATCCAGAACCTAAAACTGGGAAGTTTTTCATTGTTTTGATTCATATGACATGAACAAGAGGAGATCTTTGAATATCCAAAGTGATGTTTTGTCAAAGGTGAGTCCAGGAGCAAAGCTCTGAATGTGAATGCATCCAGGAAGTACCTTTCAGCATCATTAGCTAATTGAATCCAACATTGATCCTCTATCAGTAATAAGTGATATATGGTGCTCATATTAGTTATATTAGGTTAAATAGGAGCCTATAAGGCCATGTGCACGAGACATTTTGTATTCAGTCATAAATTGATCTGCCAGGTTTTATTAGATTGCTGTTGCAGTGGCTGGGTGGTACATTTAAAAGCACAGTGTGTTAAATGTAGTGCAGCGAGAAGTAGCTGAGGCGCTTTTATGATAAACATCTCACTCAGCATTCCAGCTTCTTCCAAATCAGGGCTGTGCATAGAAGGGGCAGTAATTCTGATTGTAGAAGGTTCTGTTTAGGATTTTAGAATCTGTCTTGTCTATTTCAGTCTTTTTTTTTATGTGTCTGGGATACTTTACTTTATCAAATGAAAATGTGACAACTCAGAGCTCAGTTCAATTGACCGTATACCTCAAGGAAAGTAAGTGTCAGTCATTTCCTTCTCCAGGTCAAACTGTGAGTAATTGTTATTTCAAGTTAAACAGGAGCCCTAAGTTAAAATGGCAGGAGTTAAATGAGATCTTGTTCGAGGCAGAATATCTGAGAGAAGTGCATTGTCTGGTTTTCTATATATTTCAAATTTGCTGTGCTCATAAGAAATTAATGACAAATAAAAAAATAAATGATATTCTTTTTGCAACATCTCAGGGTCATCCAAGCTTCTATTTTCAGCCAGTTTACCGCTAATTAAATTAAAGAAATGGGTGCTTTGAGGATGCTAAATTGTTATTCCCCTCTGTTCCTCACCGGCTGAAATGGACACGGCGCTGCTGTAATCACCAGGACTGCTGGACTGTTAACTCTTAATAGACTTTGAAGGTGGCAGGTTTCTGTTGCTGGTGATTAATGATGAGATGTCAGCCCATCTGTAATCAAAGTGAATGATAGTTTAATAATGAAGCTGCCCCACCAGTGTAGATTTATGCTGTCATATCAGAAAAAAGGACAATGCCATTTTTAGGAAGTTCAGTGGCACAGACATTATGAGAATCTTGCAGAATCTTGATTTGTTTATTAGAAACTGAATTTGGACAGCGGGTAGTAGGTCTTTGTGCGAGATATTTCTCTTTCAGGAGATTTCAGGATGAATGGTTCGCATTGCAAACCATTGCATATTGCATTGCACATTTCCTCATTTGCCTTTGGAAAACCAAAAGCAGAATACAATCCCATTTGGGAATTCTAAAATGTCGCTTTGATTATAAAACAACATAAAAAACAGGTAAGAAAATTGGATTTAAATGACTTGCAACCATTTAGAACATATTACAGTTCAGCAAGGCTTCGGAACTTTATTTAAACATGTACGTGACTCTCTACTTTTTACCTTTGTACAAGTTTTAAGCTGCATTTCACATTAAAAAGTGTTTTGTTTTTATTGGTGAACATTTTGTGTATCATCAGAAGCTGCGACTATTATTTCTTCATGCTGCTTTCCACACTGGCAATGTGAGCCCAGGGGATTTTTTAATATATATAATAAATTGCATTTGTGTTTTGTTTCTAAATTACTCCAGAGACCAGACAAACGCAGAATGTAATGGATACTATGAGTCGGACCTCTCTGTGGTTGGCCTGTGAGCGTGCCTATTGTTTAATGAGCGAGGTTCATTATCAGACCATGTAATGATGAGCATTTATTGCCCAGTTGGAAGTTTAGACTAACTCCCTGTGCCCTGCACATAAAAATGCTGAGAATACTGATGATTCGATATAATTCAGAAAATATCTAATTTGAATACAATCTCTGACTTCAACCCGTGACCTTTGAGCTCAGCTGATGCATCAAAATGCATGAAAATAAAGTGTTTTGTATCTGAATTGTTGTTTAAATTATTATTTTTAAACCATTTAAAATGCAGTTTTTTATTATTCTATTGAACATGGTACACACCTTGCATATTAATCAAACACACAAAGTTAACAAAACGGTTATTGGTTTAAAACTAAAAGATAGTTTTAAGACTGGAATTAAAATTCCACTTCTAGGTATGGAGCTTGATGACTGGCAGTGCATGCATGTTGGCTTAAACTGTGTTTTTAACATTCAACTGGCTCTTCAGGATCAGCCTGACTCCCATAGGAACTAAGTTGTCGCTGACTTCCTTGCATGGTTTGCTTGTCGTATTCCATGGTATTTTTAGCTGTTATGAATCCCTGCAAAATCTCCCTCAAAGCAGTTCCTTGGTCTTTTTAATGAAAAATGTTGACAAATATCAAAACAGGAGCATTGCTACGAAAACAAAACATGATTCTTGCAAAATCTGTGCACAACAGATGATTTTAGGCTACATCTAACTTTGTTACACAATGATGCATTTGTGTTAAAAGTTGCAAAGAGAACTGAAAGCATCCAACAAAGTTCAAACCAAACTGGCAAGACGGTAATAAATTCTGAGTTCATTGATCGTGCAAAAGTAGAAGATTCAAAGCTGACCTTTACTTGTGCGGGGAGTGTGCATCTCTGATGAGTCTGCGTTGCTCCTCAGATGTAGAAGTTGAACAGGACACACCTGTCTGAAACAGGCTGAGAAGTCTTTTTTTCTCTAGCACTTTTAAAAGTGATGCTGCACTTGTCCATTCATAGCACTCATTAAATTAACATTGACGTTTCACTGTGAAAAGCACAAGCAGGGATACTTGGAACCAATGGAATTAAACTCATCTTGAGAAAGGCTTTAAAGCCTAAATATCCTGTTTTTTTTATTAGATTTATTCCAGATTTAACTGCTCTTTGTTCCACCGTTATCCAACAGAGGTCATCTATTTGTATAACTTTTAGTCATAAAAAACTTTAACATTAAAGCTGCTATCTGCGATTTCTGTATGACCAAAACACTTAGAAAAATTTTGAACAGGGAAAGCCTTCTGCTCCCTCCCCCTTGCTCTCTGGCTGACCTGCAACTCCGCCTCCTTAGCTCCTCCTCCTCCCAGCGCTGCAGGCTGGGACAGGCGGGGGATGAGCTGTGTGAAGCTGACACCCCACCCACATGAACAAAACTCTGTTTTTATTGGCTGGTTCAAAAAACTGTTTTTATTGGCTGGTTAACGGCTGGTCACTGTGGGTTTTTATAAATGCTTTTATTACCACCGGGAGACGCCAGAGGACTATAGTTTTTTCAGAGATTACTTGTCAAACATCTATCTATCATAAAATAGTGGCAGAGTGAAGAAATATGTTTAAAAAATAACTTACATACTGATCCTTTAAAGTTACTGGGGGTCTTGCTGGTCTTTGCTGGCATTTATTTACCGTTCTGGAAATTGAAGCCATGTTCATTAATGATTTTTTTTTCTCATCTAAAATTGTTTGCACTGAACTTACTAAAAAGCCTTTTATAAATTATGAACAAATGTCTGAATTTGTTAGGGTAGATTTACCGTAACAATGCAAAGAAAACTCATGCAAAAACAATCTAAGTCATGTTGATTTCAGTGTTTTGTCTTTTACAAAAAAATATTGTGATCTGGCGTGAGGTAGACAGGACTCGGGAACTTGTGGATTAAAAAAAGAACATTTATCATTATCAACAAAGAGGGCTGAGGTGGCAGCAAAACGTACATGTTGGGAGGAGCTCACGAGAGGAGCAGAAACAGAAACTATATGGACAATCCATGGATAAATCAGAAGACGCAGAGAGTCAGAATAAATAGGAACACAAGTGATAGACAATGAAGAACACCTGGGGTGATTGGGACAGGGGACAGGTGTGTAGGAGCTGTAAAACACAGGGATCACAAAACACCAGCACACACCAATCCTAACACAAATAGTTTCAACATAT
>JBBPBX010000006.1:81127-101909 GCA_038048925.1 Garcialebias charrua | reverse complement strand
GGCAGCATCTTGATCAAGGAGGTCCAGACATCTCTCTCCACAGCCTCTTCCAGTTCTTCTGGGAGGACTCCAAGGTGTTCCCAGACCAACAGAGAGACATAGTCTCGCCAGCGTGTCCTGGGTCTTCCCCGGGGTCTCCTACCAGTCAGACATGCCCAAAGCACCTCCCTAGGGAGGCGCCCAGGGAGCATCCTTACCCAGGGGTGTAGGCAAGGGGGGTTCGGGAGGTTCGGACGAACCGCCCACTTTGCCTATGGAGTCCCATCTAGGGATATTATGAGGAGTGGTTCGTTTAAAGGAAAAGTTGACCAAGATAAAGTAACATGCCTCAATAGCTCAGTGGAAATAGCGTTAGGTTTCCGTCCCAAACCTTATGGGTTCAATTCCCACATGGTAAAACTTTTTTTTATTTTTTATTATTCATTCCAGATTAAAAAAACACAAGAAAACTATTTACAAAACAACAAGAAATAAAACAATACATGAAATGAAAGGAAGCAGAAGAAGAAAATAATCTTATTATATCTGCCCCTTCTCAAACTATTTTTTTTTTCAAACACTCTTTTATTGGATAAAAAAGTAGAATGTGTTAACAGGCATATTAACTCCTTTTTTTTAAATCCAATAAAAGACAAACGTAAAATTAGTTGTTTGAATCGAGTGTTTGAAAAAAAATTTGTTTGAGAAGGGGCAGATATAATAAGATTATTTTCTGCCACGGCACACCTTGGGGTGTCTATGAGTGCACATCTATTTTCCCCAGGTCCCCGGGCGCTGACTACGGCTGCTCACTGCACTGACAAACACTGGTGGTTGGGTTAAATGCAGAGACCAATTTCGTCTGTCAAGTATGGGAACATACACAGATGACAAAAATGTGACATTTATTTATTATTTATTATTCTTCTGCTTGCTTTCATTTCATGTATTGTTTTATTTCTTGTTGTTTTGTAAATAGTTTTCTTGTGTTTTTTAAATCTGGAATGAATAAAAAAAATTAAAAAAAACATTGTACCATGTGGGAATTGAACCCATAAGGTTTGGGACGGAAACCCAACGCTGTTTCCACTGAGCTATTGAGGCATGCTACTTTATCTTGGTCAACTTCTCATTTAAACGAACCGCCCCTCATAAAATTCTGGCTACGCCCATGCTTACCAGATGCCTGAACCTCCTCAACTGGCTCCTCTGGATGTGGAGGAGCAGTGGTTCTACTCCGAGTCCCTCCTGATAGCTGAACTTCTCACCATATCTCTAAGGGAGAGTCCAGCTGCAGAGGAAACTCATTTCATGCTCCTGTATCCATGATCGCATTCTTTCAGTCTCTACCAGAGTTCATGACCAGAGGTGAGGGGAGGAACGTAGACCGACTGGTAAACAGACTCTTCACCACAATGGACCGGCACAGTCCACATTACTACAGACGCTGCACCAATCCGTCTGTCACTCTCACGCTCCATTCTTCCCTCACTGAGGACAAAAACCCTGAGATGCTTGAACTCCTCCACTTGAGGCAGAACCTCACCCTAAACTTGAAGAGAACAATCAGATCTGAGGACCACGACCTCAGATCGGGAGGTGCTGGTTCTCATCCCAGCTCCTTCACACTCGTCTGAGAACCGCTCCAGTGAGAGATGAAGATCACAGCAGGATGTCGCCAACAGGACCACATCATCTGCAAAGAGCAGAGATGGAATCCTGAGGCCACTGAACTGGACTCCCTCCACCCCCTGGTTGCACCAAGAAGTTCTGTCCATCAAAGTTATGAACAGAACCGGGGACAACGGGCCGCCCTGGTGGAGTCCTCCACCCTGAAAGGGTCTGACTTACTGTCGGCAATGTGAACCAAACTCTAATGCCTCATCCTCACCTAAAGCATATTGCGCTTCCAAAAATCTCCAAATGCTCTGTACTGGCTGCTTGTCAACAGATGACTGTCCTCATCTAACGCGTCTGCAGTGGGAGGAGCGTGTTGGTCCTCCTCTTCCGCTCCGGTGTTTGTTTATTTCCGGTCTCAGAAAAGTGGCAGACGCAATACGAAGAATTGCCTTGTTGTACTTAATCTACAAAGCAGCAACACGCAGACGCCGTGCACAACGACGATTCTGGATTCACCCCACATGAGAGGCGTCATGAATTCAGTGAATTTCACCATCTGATGATCCAAGAGCTGCGCGCAGACGAGGAGCGCTTTCAGCTGTACTTCCGTGTCACCCGCGCCCAGTTTGACGACCTGCTGTAAGTTTCTCCTTCATGTTTACCGCGGGATTTTTTTCATCTGTTAAACGTTTCGCACGGTGCCCACCTAATTCCGTCCCGTCGTCGTGGCGTGATCACATGGCAGAGTCTCTCCTGATTGGTCCTGATTGTTTGCTGCTGGGCAGCGAGCTGAATCTAGCTGTGGAAGCATGGAATGGCGTGCTTCCACATCTGCGCATCCGAGCAGCACAGTCGCTGCTCGGATGCGATGCTGGAGTAGAAAACAGCTGCTGCTCACTTTCGCGCTGCTTGCATGCTGTGGATGCGCCGCGACACGACCCGCTGCTCCAAGATTCGCGTCCCCATAGACTTCAATGTAAAATGGCTGTTTCGGCTGCGCGAGATGCGTGCGGTGGGGAAGTAGCATCAGACAGCTTGTATAGGGACCGAACAGCCCGTAACAGCGGGCCCCCAATCCCATACTCACAGAACCTGACTGTCAGAACCTGTGTCTGGTTCTGATGATCCTGATGGTTGGTGTCACATTTCTTCTGTCTGCATCACTGTTGTCGACACATTTTCAGCCACTTCAGCTGTTTTTTCAGGTTTGTAACGTTGTTTACAAATCTTTAATGTCAGGACACTCTACTCGTTCACATGAGGATAAATCTACAGATTTAGCTTCTTCATATAAATATACATGTAGTCCTCGGGTTACGACGTTTCGCGGTTACGAACGCCCTCCCATTGAAAAGCATTGTTTGAGTTACGCGGTTTATGCGCCTTTACACCAAAAAATATGGTACCAAAACTTTGCAGAAATTTACAGGAGGGAGGGGGGAGAGTAGCCAGGAGGGAGGGGGGAGAGTAGCTTGACACACAGTGGAAACTTACAGGAGACCTCATTGTTTGGACAGGCAGACCAGAGCAGAGGAGGTTAGGAGGGGCTAATATGCTAACAGACCTTACTGTAAAACTCTGGACAGCTGGACCGCACGTGGAAAAGTGCAAGAGACCTTATTGTTTGGAGTGGAGGTTTACGAGGCAGAGAGGCTACAGCTGAGCAATGAGCTAACATGCTAACAGACCTTACTGTAAACGCTGTGGACCATGTGAAGCTGCGGGAAGCTGCAGAGCTCAGAGGTGCAACGAGCTAACATGCTAACAGATGGATGAAGAATTCACCAGCTCCCAGTAAGAAATTAACTCTTTTTTTTCCTTCATTATGGCTCCAAATGTACTGCATGTGTTTTTTGATAATTATGTAGGGTTGGGGTGGGCGATATATCGAATATGCTCGATGTATCGCAATATTTTAAATGTACAATGGTTAAAATGGCTATATCGTCTATATCGAGAATCCTCCTACTGTCGCGCGGGCTCCTACTCGCCCCCTCCTTCCTGCCTGCAGGAGAGCGGAGCCGCGGAGACTTTCAGCACAAGTGAACACGGCAGATATGAAGAGCGACGCTAGCTGCTGAGGGGGAAAAACAATGTTCTTTCTGAGAAAAAATAATTTTGTAGACGATGCTGAAAATAATCCCAACGAAAGGTCGGAACTACGAATCTTTTTCACCATTTAAACAGCGGAGTGGAGCATGAACCGTGAAACAGCAGAACCGAGTGTTTTTACAGCCTCCTGCTTCCTTAAAACAAACCACGGGTCTGAGCTTAGTCATGCGTGCACCGCAGAGAGAGGTGGAGACATTAATAAATCAGCAGTTTATCATATATCGCTAAAGATACGGTCCTTAGCGGCTAACAAGATGGCTAACGCTTTAGCCGTCTTCTTCCACAGCTGAGACTGACCGTGTCTTTAGCGATATATGATAAACTGCTGATTTAATAATGTCTCCGCCTCTCTGTTCACGTTTCTGAGTGGAGGCTGTCGTGTTTTTACACAAGGATTCAATGCGACACTTTGTAGAGCAACTTAGAGAACGTCTTTATTTCTCGTGAACCCGGAAACAACCCCCTGACCCTTTCACAATAAAACCGGATACAGTATATCAAATATATTGTACCACAGAGGCTCACATTTACTGCAGTTCACAAACACACTGACTAAAGTGAAAGCACCTTTCTATCTTATCAAGACACTCAAAGCTCTTTAAAACACAATCTGTGTCCTCATTTACCCATTCATACAGCACTCTGCTAGAACTGTACAAAGAATAATCAGTACTTTATCACATTCATACACTGATGGGACACACATCAGAGGCAATGACACAGCTGCCCTCAGCTGAAGAGGACTATTATTTAATAGGTGTAAATAAATGTCTAAAAAATAAAGTAATGTATGTAAATAGTTCATTTTTTAGACATTTATTTTGTAGAGTTACAGCTGTTTGTTAATAAATGTTGCTGTGTGACAACTGGGACAAAGCTTTGACTCAGAAATATATACAGTATTTGTTATTCTTTTATGGAAAGAAAATTATATCGAGATATATATCGTATATCGCGATATATCACAACAATATCGAGATATTAATTTTTGTCCATATTGCCCAGCCCTATGTAGGGTACTGTGTTAGGATAGGCGAAGTGCTTGTTAACTGTACAGTACCGTACATGTACGTGTATATGGGGCGGCCAGTGTGTATGTGTTTTTTGACTTACGTCGAAATCCGAGTTACGAACGGGCGTAGGAACGGAACTCCGTCGTAACTCGGGGACCACCTGTATTTCAACTTGTGTTCATAAGTTTGCATCGAGTGCTTTCAAAGCCGTGCACTTTAACCTCTGCCTGCCTCCTGTTGAGCTCAGGACGCTCTGCGTGGAGGAACTCCGGTGCACCAGAGGTACCAGCTGCCTGACGAGCGCTGGCGTAGTGCACCATGGGAATCTGGCACGACGACGATATTCATTGTTCAGCCATCTGCTACAGTGGCCCCAAGGTGTAAATGAACAACATTTAAAAAAACAGAATTACATTTGGAAAAACACAATAAAAACAACAAAAACACAACAACATTTGAAAAAACAAAATTACATTTGAAAAAACGAAATGACATTTGAAAAAACGAAATGACATTTGAAAAAACAGAATTACATTAAGCCAAAGCGGAAGTGGCCGGAATCACATTACAAAAAAACAGAATTACATTTGGAAAAACACAACAAAAACACAACAAAAAAACTGAATTACATATGAAAAAACAGAATGGCATTTCGTTTTTTCAAATGTTGTGTTTTTGTTGTTTTTGTTGTGTTTTTCCAAATGCAATTCCGTTTTTTTCTAATGTGATTCGGGCCACTTCCGCTTCGGCCACTTCCGGTTTGGCTTAATGTAATTTGTTTTTTCTAATGTGATTCCGGTTACTTCCGCTTTGGCTAAATGTAATTCTGTTATTTCAAATGTAATTTCGTTTTTTCAAATGTTGTTGTGTTTTTGTTGTGGTTTTCCAAATGTAATTCTGTTTTTTTAAATGTTGTTCATTTACACCTTGGGGCCACCGTAATCTGCTGGGTCACAATATGACTCCCAGATGACGGGATCTGACCCCGTACAGCGTGCGCAGGAAGCTGGCTGTGAATTCTGTGTTTTCCATCGCCGTGCGCCGTCGAGCTCGCCACAAACGCTCTGCTCCCGTTCAGCGCGCACTCCTACTCCGTCTTACTTTACCGTCTGCCGCCACGTGCTGCATTGTTGTGTGCATGTGTTGTGTTGCAAAGTCGAACGGCTGAGTTGAGCTCGGGGGGAGAGGAGCATTAAAAAGACATTAATTAGGCGGCGCGGCGTTCTCCCAGTCGCTGCAAAATCAAGAGTTATGGCACCGCAATGGAGAATGAAGTGCGCAGGTTTGATCGAATCATTAGAAGTTTGAAAGATAATGTGAGCTGAAGGGTGATGCAGAGCCCGGGGGTGGGGGGAGTGGTTTACAGAAGCACCTGTGTGCACTTTTTTTATTCCTGTGTGTGTGTATGCACTCATGCATGTGTCTGTTTATCCAGGCTCCTGAGCTCTGCTGCAGTCAGATCAGGGCATGCTTGTTTGCAGACTTCAATGTGACTCCGCATGGCGTCTTCCTCGCCCCGAGTGTCCTCGGAGAGCGCCGCTCGCTCCTGCGGGACTCGTCTCATTAGTTCGGTAATTAAGATAAACGAGGGTTTAATTGCAGCCGTGATCAACGCTAATGATTGTGGGACTGGAGATGAGGATTTCCTCTCCCTCTTCTAATCAGGGGGTGGATCTGGGGCTTGAAGTGTACAAGAGATCGCAGCGGCGCTCCGCCTGCACTGCCTGCACCGCTGCAGGGATCGGGCGTGACAGGGACGAGTCAGAGGGGACGCTTCCCTGGTTCTGACGGTCCAATTTGGACTCTTTGGGACCCGAACCTCCGGATCTCACCGTGAATCAAACAGTCGAACTTTAGTCTCCTCAGGTTTAGCGTCGTGCTTTAAGTCCTCAAACGCACCATCAGTAAAGAGAATATTCCCACAACTAATTAAAAAATGGAGGTTTTATTTTGCTCACATGGAGGCTGTCGGCAAAAATAAACAAACACGATCATTGTAGAGGCCTTAAAGGTGCTATGTGTAACTTTCTGTAGAGTGCAAAACTTAGAAAACATTTCAACAGGCAAAGCATTCTGATCCCTCCCCCTCAGAGCCATATATGGCTCTGCTCCCCCTGGCCCTGCTGAAATTCAAATTCAAGCTCTGTTTTTATTGGCTGGTTACAAACTCTGTTTTTATTGGCTGGAAAATGGCGGGTCACTTTTTCTTTTTAGAAATGCTTATTTACCACCTGGAGAAGCAAGGGGACAATATTTTTTTTTTTTTTTTTTCAGAGATTACCTGGCTAACATCAGTCTGTCAGGAGATGTGGCAGAGTGAAGAAATATGTTTATAAAAAATGTTACATACTGAACCTTTAATCACTAAACAGAACTTTTCACTTTTTTGTTCTAATCGTCTCGATGTTTATGAAGCATTCACTCCGTTGTCATCCATTTTTCTTCTGTACGTTTTTCAGCGTCTTTCCCGTTCCACAATTTTTGAGCCATTTCAACAAATCATGAATCAAAACGTCCAGCTTCTTCAGGACAATCCTGCTATGACTTTTGGTGTTGGTGCAGCTTTAGCTTTTTGAAATATTTAGCCTTTTCTGACATTTTTTTTCTTCTCATAGAAAACAAATTGAGCTTATTTTACATCCTTCAGATCTTTTCCTCTGTTTACAATCTTTTACTGCTCCTTTCACATTTTGTTCGGCTTCAGCTTCTTTCAACTTCTTTGTGCAAATTTAAACTTGTTTTCAACTACTGTCAGCTGTTTTTTGCAGCTGTTTGTGCTACTTTCAAATTTGTTCTGCTAATTTCAGCTTTTTCTGCTATTTCAGTTACAATTTAGCTAATTTGAGCATTTTCATCTAATTCCACAATTTCTGCCCTCATTCCTACTTTTTTCAGTCTAATTCAGCAAAAATGTTCTCTCTCTACCTCATTCTGCAAAATTAAGCTTATTTTTGCTTTTTTGAGCTACTTTTCAGCTGATTGTTGCTCATTTCAGCTTTTTTCAGATAATGTCCACGTTTTTATGCTCATTTCTGCTTCTTTCAGCAAATGTGTTCTTTCTGCTTTCTTATGCTAATTTAATCTTGTTCTGCCTTTTAGCATTTATTTATCTAATTTCAGCTGTTTTCAGATAAATTCAAGTTTTTCATGTTAATTTTTACTACTTTCAGCCTAATTAACTTTTCTTTTTGCTGATTTCCGTTTATTATGCTCCTTTCAGCTTATTTCTGCTAGTTTCAGGGTTTCTTTTGCCATTTCAGCTACTATTTAGCCGTTTGTGCTAAATTTAGCTTTTTCAGCTTATTTCACATTCTTGAGCTCATTTCAGTACATTACATTCCACTTACTTCTTTTAGTTTCAGTTTATTTATGACTTTTCAGCTACTTTTTAGCTTATGTATTTATTTATTTATTTTCTGCTAAGCTCAACTCTTTTAGCTAATTTCTTAATTTTCTGCCTATTTAAACCTAATTCTGCAATTATGTGTACTTTCTGCTTTCTTCTGCTAATTTGTCCTTGTTTCTTTATTTCAGCTAGATTTCAGCATGGTTTTAGCTAATCTCATCTGGTTTTCAGCAAGTTTTTCTGCAATATGCATTCATACTGCGTTTTCGCAGGATTTGCCGTTTCTTTAGGTTTTACTGATGTTGCTGTAAAATGAATAACAGAATTGCTGTTTCAGTGTATAATTTGATAAATATTTAAAATAAAAGATGATATTCACAAATGTTGCATTAAATCACATTATCAGCATTAGGTGTTTTGTGCAGATGTTCTGAGGTCATGACTACTTTAAAGATTTTACACTTATGCACTGAAATAAAAACATTAATGAAATGTTTTTATTCATTTTAAGAGTTTGGCAGTAAATTAGGCAACAGTTTGGTTGGAATATTTTACCTCCTAATACACCAGTTTGACAATAAATTATTCAGACTTTTTAATAACGCGTCAAAGAATATTTCTCGTGGAACTAAAACTTTCTCCATGTTTTCAATTTTCTATTTGAGGTTTGGTTGTCCAGGTTTTGGCAAATTTTAATTTATGATTAGAATATAAAATAGTTCTTTGATTGTTTAAACTGATAGGGATTTTACACCCCTGTCACCTTAATAAAAACCACACAACAACAGTGGTGGGTCTACAACAGTGGTGGGTCTCATCAGCAACAACGATGAGACGGACTACAGGAACGAGGTGAGCCGCCTGGCCTTGTGGTGCGGACACAACAATCTCACTCTCAACGTGGAGAAGACAAAGGAGATTGTTGTGGACTTCAGGAAGAGGGATGCACAACATGCCCCTCTGACCATCAACAGCACCGCAGTGGAGAGAGTGGACAGCACCAAGTTCCTGGGAGTGCACGTCTCAGAGGACCTGTCCTGGAGCAGGAACACTGCAGCACTGGCCAAGAAGGCTCACCAGCGTCTACTTTCTCCGCAAGCTGAAAAGGGCTGGAGCTTCAACCCCCATCATGTGCACCTTCTACAGGGGTGCCATAGAAAGTGTCCTGACCAGCTGCATCACGGTGTGGTTTGGTGCATGTACTGCATCATGCCGCAAGAGCCTCCAGCGCATCGTGAGAGCAGCTGAGAAGATCGTCGGCACCTCCTTCCCCTCACTGCAGGACTTACACAGCAACCGCCTCACTCGGAAAGCCCTCTGCATGGCAGGTGATCCCACACACCCACTACACAGCTGCTTCAGCCTGTTTCCTACTTCCGCTCTCGGCAAAGCAAGTCGCATATCTTTTTGCTCCTACCCTCCTTAAGTTTTCCTCCTCCCTGCTTGCTTTTTGTCTCGTCTGTGACTCTTCAGCGCTCACTCGAACCAATTTGCGATGGATTTAATAAATTGGGCTGTTTCCTCTATAGATAAGATTTTTTCCACGAAGCGGACCGGGCCAGGAGAAGCGGTCTGCCCCTCTGACACGCACGCTGTCGGATACATGATGGACTCGTGGGGACAGTGGCAACCTATGTGTTTGACCGTCTTGTCTGTCGAAGACGTGGAAGATTTGTGGATTATTGGGATATTGGTGGCAGCTGCTCTGTTTTTTGGCGTCAGCGGAGCTGTCTGCTACTGGAAGCTCAGGAAGACTTCGGCGGCTATCAGCGCGCTGGCCAAACTTCCTGATCAGCAAGATTCTCTGATCCGGGCTGTGAGCTCCTCATCCCAGCTGTTGTACGAACTGAACCGCACGATGGGAGCGGCGGTAGACCACCGCGGACCTGCGGTGCGCTTTGGAACTCGTTTACAGCCGCCCGGCCTCAATCAGGGCACAGATGGGGGTTCGTAGCTCGGAACCTCATATGATTCGGCGATTTTGGACCTGAACAGCACCTGGACTTGGAAGGCTGCAGTCAAAAAGAACACTGTGGCCTGGATTGAAGATAAACAAAAGAACTATCTAATCTGGTTTCTGCACACGACCTTGAAAAGAAGGCTGTCTAGAAACTATTCTCCTGGAGTGAAGCTGAGAGACCTTGCTGACCCCCCCCAGAGATCTCTGTGGGTGTGCTCGGAGGCGCCAAGCTGAACAACTGCTGAACTGTGCTATCTGAATGTTGCTCACAGACTCTTTGATCTCCTTGCATGTCGTCAAACTGCAACAATGTCTTGTCTGGTTGTGCTTAATGCTGATAGAGTTTTTGGGACTTTATCATAGAGTGTCTTAAGGCAATCTTTGATAGATTCTTTTTTTGAATATCACAAATGATACCTATTGTGTTTTCCTTTTTCCTTATCTTATTGTGGTGGCGCGGTTCCAGACTGCTGCGACTTTCCGTGCGTACGTCCCTCTTCGGATGGTGCGTGCGCCAATTGCAGAACTTTGTACCCTGGTGCAATAAATTGCCAATAAAGATATTCATTCATTCATTCATTCATTCATTGCCTTCAGGGAGGAGACTGAGGTGTCTCCAGGCTCGAACCAGCAGACTGAGAGACAGCTCTGTTCATCAGGCAGTCAGGATGCTAAACACTCTGCCTGCTCTGCCCCCCCTCCCATTTGAACTGCCTTAACACTAAAAACTTTCTCACACATTACCACACAACACAAAGATTTTAACACTGGACTCTGTGTCATCAAACGGGTTATTCACTAAACTCTCGGTCATGTGCTCATTCAGTTTGCACTACTTCTCATATTTGCACTGTTTGTATTACATCACTGCCTATAGTCATAATACTGTTTACATTCTCTGTTTACATACTACTGTTTACATTCAATGTTTACATTTATTAATACTGTTTACATTTATTACTACTGCTTACATTTATTACTACTGTTTACATTTACACTACTTTAATATCTACACCACTGCTGATACATATACAGTGTTCTCTGACCGGCCTTATTTAGGGATGCCCAATGTGCCTTACTGCATATGCCACTTTTGCCTCTATAACAACATCAACTACTACCTCATACATATACTGTGTACATTAACTCATATGCTGCTTTGCCACTTTGCAAATGTCAATGCTAGAACCTTTAGTTTATTTTATAGTTATACTTTTTATACTTTTTTATACTAGTATGCAAAAACTCAGGACAGTATTATGTTCATTAAATGTTTAGTGTTTTAGTTTTAGAGTTGGTGTAAATTTTCATACTCTTATACCACTATGCAAAAACTCAGGACAGTGTTACAGTTTTACTATTTTATGCTTATGTCTATTATTATATGTTTCAGTGTTTCAATGTTTAAATGGTTACTGTTGCACCGAGGGACTGAGAGAAACGCAATTTCGGTCCTGTGTATGTCCTGTACATATTGCAGTTCTGACAATAAAGTTGACTTTGACTTTGACTTTGACTTTGATACTGTATTCTTCCACCACAGCGGCCGCTGTGTAACTCGAAAAAAGGCTATTCATAGTAAATGGGAGATGCGCCATAACCACGAAACGTCGTAACTCGAGACCATCGTAACAAGGACTACCTGTACTTTAAAAAAACGCAATAGAGCGAGTCCAAGATAAACAAACCACAAAGTAGCGTGGGACTACTGTATAATGTCATATTATACATAGTTTGTTATTATTATTATTATTATTATTATTATTATTAATGCTGTCACAGGTGGGCTGTGAGTGATTTAGAGGAGTAAACTGATTTTTAATCTCTGTGTTTTCTGTTTTTCTGTCAGGATGTCTTCACGTCAGAGTGTAAGTTTAAGGAATCCGTGTTTGAGAACTACTACGTCATCTACTCGTCCACGATGTACCGGCAGCACGAGTCGGGTCGGGCCTGGTTCCTGGGTCTTAACAAAGAAGGGATCATCATGAAGGGGAACCGAGTGAAGAAAACCAAACCCTGCTCGCACTTCGTACCCAGACCCATAGAAGGTGAGGAGAACATGTTCAGAGAATGTCTGAGCCTCATCTGCAGAACCCAGAGGTCAGGGCAGGAGCTGAGGAAGAGGAGGAGGAGGAGAAAGGTCATTGGACAGATGGCTCAGTGGAGTTCCTCAGGGAAGCATTGTGGGTCCTCTCCACTTTTTCTGCCTCCAGAGTCAGGATAATTGTTTAGTTGGAGTTTTGTGGTTGTTTTGTTGCTTTTTTATATGTTGTTATAAAAAGAAAACGCAGATTAACATAATTTGCACGACAAAAAAAAATGATATTAGACTAAAGACTAAAAGAAGTAATTTTAACCCACCAATCCTCTCTACATGTAGAGACAGTCAAACCCGACATGCTTGTAGTCCAACACGATTCAGGGCGGTGTCCTGACCCTCTTGTTGTCAAACATTATACAGGACAGTGTCCTGATACACTTGTTGTCCAACAGGATTTTGAATGGTGTCCCAACACTTTTGTTGTCCAACACTTTGCAGGACGGTGTCCTTACCTTCTTGTTGTCCAACACTATGTAGGACGGTGTCCCCACCCACTTGTTGTCCAACACCTTGCCAAATGGTGTCCCCATCCTTTTGTTGTCCAACACTTTGCAGGACGGTGTCCCCACCCTCTTGTTGTCCAACACTATGTAGGATGGTGTCCTTACCCTCTTGTTGTCCAACACCTTGCAGGACGGTGTCCCCACCCTCTTGTTGTCCAACACTTTGCAGGACGGTGTCCCCACCCTCTTGTTGTCCAACACTTTGCAGGATGGTGTCCCCATCCTTTTGTTGTCCAACACTATGCAGGATGGTGTCCTTACCCTCTTGTTGTCCAACACTTTGCAGGACGGTGTCCTTACCCTCTTGTTGTCCAACACTTTGCAGGCTGGTGTCCTTACCTGCTTGTTGTCCAACACTTTGCAGGATGGTGTCCCCATCCTTTTGTTGTCCAACACTTTGCAGGACAGTGTCCTTACCCTCTTGTTGTCCAACACTTTGCAGGATGGTGTCCTTACCTTCTTGTTGTCCAACACTATGCAGGACGTTGTCCCCACCCTCTTGTTGTCCAACACTTTGCAGGACATTGTCCCCACCCTCTTGTTGTCCAACACTTTGCAGGACGTTGTCCCCACCCTCTTGTTGTCCAACACTTTGCAGGACGTTGTCCCCACCCTCTTGTTGTCCAACACTTTGCAGGACGGTGTCCCCACCCTCTTGTTGTCCAACACTTTGCAGGACGGTGTCCCCACCCTCTTGTTGTCCAACACTTTGCAGGACGTTGTCCCCACCCTCTTGTTGTCCAACACTTTGCAGGACGGTGTCCCCACCCTCTTGTTGTCCAACACTTTGCAGGACGGTGTCCCCACCCTCTTGTTGTCCAACACTTTGCAGGACGTTGTCCCCACCCTCTTGTTGTCCAACACTTTGCAGGACGGTGTCCCCACCCTCTTGTTGTCCAACACTTTGCAGGACGGTGTCCCCACCCTCTTGTTGTCCAACACTTTGCAGGACGGTGTCCCCACCCTCTTGTTGTCCAACACTTTGCAGGACGGTGTCCCCACCCTCTTGTTGTCCAACACTTTGCAGGACGGTGTCCCCACCCTCTTGTTGTCCAACACTTTGCAGGACCGTGTCCCCACCCTCTTGTTGTCCAACACTTTGCAGGGTAATAAAGTTTGGTGGTTTAAAGATCCTGTGACAGAGCACCTGTGAGGAAGCGGACGCGGGCACACCTTGGCTGCCGCTGCTCCTCATACTTTTTGCTCTTTGAAGCCTTTTTTACTACTTTCTGCTGTTTTTTTCACCGAGCCTTGTTGGACATTTCTACCTTTCTCGATTGCAGAGTGCGGCAGGCCTAGGCCTGTGTACAGCACCTGTACGAGCCGACGCGGACATTTCTACCTTTCTTTGAACCTTTCTACCTTTCTTGAACGCAGAGTGCGGCAGGCGTTTTGCCTGTGTACAGCACCTGTGTGAACGGACGTCACGCGGGCATTTTTACCTTTCTGTGATTAAGTTTTAGAGCAACTGTCTTTTCTGACTGCGTTGTGGTTCTGCAAACGTTATAAGTTGCCGGTCAAAGCAGATGGCCGCTTGTCCTGAGTCTGGGTCTGCTAGAGGTTTCTTCCTTCTAAAAGGGAGTTTTTCCTTTCCACTGATGCCTAGTGCTTGCTCAGGATAGGAGACTGCAGCCAGGCCAAGATTTGACTTGTTGCTGGATTCATTAGATAGAAAACTTTACTAGTTTAACCGGAATTTTATTAGTGGGGCTGTTAGCTCCCGCTAGCTCCAGAACGAATTTAGCTTAAAAAACCACGTAGCTGCATTTATTGTTCGCTTACCTGCTGCCTCTGTCACCCTCCTGGGTCCTCTGGACTGTTTTGGATTTTCTCCTGTGCTCCTCTTCGAGGTAATGATCATTCAAATTACCTCTTTCTGCTTCTTGTATATCTTTCTTGGAACCGTGGGCCTGCTGTTAGCGGCTAGCTCTGTGCTAGCTTCCACCGGATCGACAACAATGTTGACCTACTCCGCTTCGCAGCTGTTTGAATTTAACAACTGCTCCATTCCTCCTTCTATTTCGACCATTAAACAACTGGGACTTCTGCGTAGACCTCGTTACATCCATAGAAGCTCTCGAAAGAAATTAGTTCACTTTAGGCAAACTGGCTCTGACTCGATTGCTACTGTCTGGTCTGAGAGACATGTCGCACCTCGACGACGTCATCAGAACGCTGCGTCTGTGGTCCTTTGTAGTCCACAGCACACGAAGTGGCAAGGAAAACGTGGAGTGGACTTCAGTCTGCTTAAACCTCTTCAAAAACAATCTGCTCCAACTAGTATTAAAATAGAACTTTTTAATGTTCAATCACTTTCAAACAAATCTTGTCTAATTCATGATCACATTTTGGAGAAGAATTTGGACCTCATGTGCCTCACAGAAACTTGGCATAGACCGGATGTGTACAGTTCTTTGAATGAAGCTTGTCCATCTGGATACAGCTATCTGCAGAGAGCCCGCAGCACTGGCCGCGGTGGTGGTCTGGCTGTAATCTAATTGCCCTCTCTGCCTGCCTGGAGGCAATTAGGGCATGGATGAATCAGAACTTTCTTCAATTAAACTGCTCCAAGACCGAGGCCATACTGATTGGCACCCCTCACCAGGTACAGACATCTACTATAACAACACTTTCCTTTTCTGGACAAGACATCCCCCTCTCCACCTCTGTTACTAATCTTGGAATAAAAATGGACTCCAATCTTACATTTGAAAATCACATTAAGCTTCTGTTTAAAACTTGCTTCTTCCATCTTCGAAACATCTCTAGACTTCGCCCATCCCTAACTTTTTCCGATGCTGAGAAGCTCGTCCATGCTTTTGTCTCCTCCAGGCTCGACTACTGCAACTCCCTGTTTATTGGAATCCCTGGCAAAAACCTTCAGAAACTTCAATATATTCAAAACAGTGCAGCAAGGATCTTGTTGCGAGTTCGTAAATTTGAACATATTACGCCCATTCTTCATAACCTTCATTGGCTTCCTGTCGCCTACAGAATTCAGTACAAAACTGCTCTCATTACACATCAATGCTTACATGGAGCTTCACCAGATTATCTGAAGGATATTCTTATTCCACACTCATCCACCCGGTCGCTGCGGTCACAGAACAGTAATCTCCTTCACATTCCGAGAACCAAATTAAGGACCATGGGAGACCGGGCTTTCAGTGTGGCTGCCCCCCGCCTGTGGAACTCTCTTCCTGACTGTCTGAGGGTCCCACAGTCTGTGGTTGACTTTAAGAGCGGCTTGAAGACCTTTCTTTTCAACCGAGCATACTCTGCCTCCTCATGATTCTACTTTTGATCTTAGTTGATACTGTTATTGATTTTACTTGTTTTATTACTTGTTTATTGACATTTAATTTCTGTTGCACCTTGTAGCACTTTGAGATTTTCATTAATGAAAAGTGCGTTATAAATTGAATTCATTATTAAAGAGCTCAGAGGTGAGTCAGTCGTTCGTCCTGCAGGAACGTCCTCTGAGGACAACGTGAAGCTCTAATATCACAGATGGAGGTTTAAACATGAAACAAGAGGCTCCGGCTCTGTTTTCAGCAGCTCTGATCACTGCCACTCATCACCTTCTTCCTCTTCCTGTTTTCTTCTGTCAACATTACACTCTTGTCACGACCATCACTCCCCTTTCCTCTTTTTAAATTTAAAAAATATATAAAAACAGTCACATCTAATAATTAAAGTTCAAATTTTTCTGTTTGACAATAGTAATTACGTTGTGGTTATTTAAATAATTTTTTTTTAAAAAGATTGATCAAAAGCTCATTTAGACAAACCTTCACTGAATTTGTTTATCTTTGCGTTACATATATTTGCTCACTTAAACACTTAGTAAATAATAGATGATGAAAATAATAAATAATGTGGTAATTCATGCAGTAAAATAAAAAATGCTGAAGGGCTGAAACTGTTCCCCCGTCTTGTATTTTTCTCTTTCAGCTGGAAATCCAAATGACTTTTCATTCTGTTTGATAAACACAACAAACCAACAGATGGAACAAATAGTCTTCAGCGTTTGAAAAAGCAGGAGGTTAAAATAATATTTTAGAGGATCTGAAAATTGTAAATAAATAAAAAAAATTAAGAAAAATTAATTATCAAATTACTGATAACAAATGACTAAAGTTTGTATTTTTTCTATTCTTGTCCATGTTTCTTCTGTTTTTATTCATGATTTAAAAATTTAATTAAAACCTTTTTTTTTGTTGCTTTTTTTAATCTTCTCTCCAGCTTTCTGAGGCCCCCTAACATCCCCTGAGGTGCCGCGGCCCTCACGTCGAAAAACACTGCATTATTCAACTATGGCTGGTTCCAGCATTATAGTGGTGAAAATCAGATGTATTTATATCAGTGCATAATAGGACAATAATCACAGATGTTGATGGGTACCCCAACGCCTATATCAGCCTAAAATATCGTCCCCACAGATATATCAGTTGGGCTTTAGTCTGAAACCGAGGTTCTCAAAATTTGGTATTAGGACACTGGTGGTTCTCAGAAAAAATGTGTCACGAACCATTTTCAAGTTAAATTAGTTAATTAACCATTACAGGCTCAATTATGATGTAAATATTAAAATTAGCCAAGATGAGCGGTTCAAGCTAATTATTATATTGGATCCAAATGGAAACGATAAAAAAAAAAATGGGTACCCCATTACCTGCAGTTGAAAATATTTAGAGAACCCTGTGAAAACTGGAGTGGACAGTGGGTAACCAAACAAAGGTACAAACACGTGACAGGATTTAATCCTTATATCAAACTGGATTTAGTTGTGGAGCAAACTGGATGAGGAGACGTTCTGAGCAATGGATCACATGGGTTTCGTGTTTTTATTTTTATTTATTTTTATTTATTTATGGGTTATGTTTCCCCCCTGAACCAGCCCAGTGACCTTAGCAGCCAAATCTGCTTTTTATAAGAAACTCTGAACTTGTAAATCGTTCAGGTTTTCTTATGATAATTTATTTAAGGCTTCTTTTTAGGAGAAAAAATAGTACTTGTTCTAAAAGGGCAAGTAATCCACAAAGATTTATCTAAGGCACACTGTTAAGCATTACACTTTAAATGTTAATGAGACACATTCTGCATCAGAAGAAAAAGCAGTGACTACTGGAATTATTAAAGATGTTTATCTCCCCCCTCCTCCCCCTGCAGTCTGCATGTACAAGGAGCCGTCCCTGCACGAGCTCGAGGAGAAGCTGCTGAAGTCATCACGAAGCCCGACGCTGAACAGTGGCCGAGCCAGGAGCCTCGACCGACCGGTGCGGCAGGCCGCCGACTCCTCCACAGAGCGGGAGGCGTCATAGCCTGCAGTGTCCCCCGCAGGAGGAGGTTGAAAAGAATGAGAACTCCCATTTTACTCTCCTTCTGCTCAGCAACTACAGCCACTCAACAACAACCACCAACAACGACAACGAAGAAAATAAAGTAAAAAGAAGCCTAAAAAAGAAAAATTGGGAAAAAGTCTTCTTGCTTGTGAAGAAATATTTTAAGTCGGCAAGGGATTGGCGAGGGGAGGGAAAGAATCAGGACATTCATGATGGAGATTTACATTTTATGCAAAAAGTCCTGCTGAAATGGTGCCAGGAGGCTAGCACACCTGCTCTTCATCAACACATTGTAATCATCATTTCCTTCACAAAAATGACAAAATGTTTGCCGAGTCGAGCGAGCGATGAGAACTCCAAAGCTTTAAGCCATCTAGAAACTTCACTTCCTGTCCTTTCTTAATGAATGCAGAAACTTTTGCACTTTTCACACGCTGTGCTTCTTCTTATTTGTCCAGTCAGGAGGAGCAGGGTCTGTTTTGTCTCCTTTAGCTGCTACATCTTTTTTGATTTTTGTTGAGTTTTTATGGGTTGGAGACATCTTGTTTAAGGTTTATTCACAGATTACTGTCGATTTGAACAGAAAAAAAGTCCAGAAGAGAACAAATCCAAACAGGATTTTTGTTCTGTCCAGAACCAGACTCCTTACTGGTACTCTGAATTGGTCCCGTCCGATAACCTGTTTCAAGGTGTCTGATCACCTTTGGGTATCTGATCGTATTTCTGATTACCGGTACAAAAAAAATCACACCGACTCCAGTTTTCTGCATGTTTCAAATTGGTTATGTGTTGAAATATTTTTTTGTCTTCCCCACAGTTGATGCTCTCAGCTAATTTCTCTGAAAATCATCATCAGTCTAAAATCTCAGCAGAAGGGCTTTACTTAATGGTAGGGAAACTAAAGAAGTCAGAAGTTCACATCTTAAATCATGTTGTTAATCACAGTGTACAACTTTACTTGTTAGGACATACTAATTAGGATGTATTTTCACTGTAGATAGGAATAGTCAAAAACAACCCTTACTCTAACATCAGGGCACAGGATCAGGCCTGTGCACACCATGTTTATTTTTTATCCAATATATTTTCATGAACTAACATAAAAAGGCTAGAAGAAAATATGGATGCTACACGTGTTAGCATGAGTGGACTGGTTCTGAAGTTGTGCAATCGGAACCAATTAAATTACCTGGCGTAATTGTTTTGTTCAGTGTTTGCATTTGATCTTGTCACTTCCTGCCTACTCGGGTGCAGAATTGGACTTCTGGAATAGGAACGACATACTAAAAGTAGAAACAAACTCAAATAGTCATCCCATCATTTTAGTATTGATAAGAATTAAGGATGCACAATATTGGATATTTGGCAGATATGCCGATATGTTAAAACTTATTCGGCCAGTAACTGATATCGATACCGATATTTTATATACTTTCCTTTGTCAGAAGATAGTCCTCTTATTTAGGCTTATTTGCTACAAAAATTGTGTAACAGCTTTAAGAGCTGGTGACATATATTCAGTAACAGCCATATGATATGCATAGCACTTTAACTTATATTAAATGAAAAGTGTTAAATGTTATTTATTAGCATTAGTCACCTGCGATGCTGTCTCACTTGTGGAGGCTTGTTCCAGGTTCCTAGCTGCAGTGTGGGATCCTTTGCACTCCTGTGCATGAAGGACAAACTTTTTAAGTTCAAAGTTTTGGTCTATCCATTGTGTCGTAAGACTAATCATGCTAACGGGGCTAACACAACGTCCAAATGTCTGTGGTAAAACTCACCCAACAAGTCGTGCTATCAGTTATTAGCTTCTCAATGACGTCGGAAATGACAGCTTGTAACTCGGGTAATGTTACGTCGGAAAAATATCTCAGAGTGTGGACGATATCGCGACGTTCAGCGTAGTCCATAAATCTTCGGACTCTAACATCCTCACCAACAAAAAATTAAACTTCTACACCGCCGACATTTTGAATTCGGTATGGCGCACGTAACATCATTGCGTTACACTGCTGCTGCAGGCAAAAGGGGCACCTTTTATATCTGCGAGTTATTTTAGTAGAATGACCGATGTCCGATATAGAAATTTATCGTTAATATTGGCCGATAGCATGCCGATAATATCGTGCATCCCTAATAAGAACTCATGTCAATGTTGGTGTAGATTCTCAGTCATCCAGGACATGACAAATCTAAACAGTTTAATAAAAGACAAAGCAACTGGACTTGTGTTCTGTAACTAAAAACATGCAGAGTTCCAAGATTTAACCTGCATTGCGTTGGTATCAATATTATCAATGATTGGATGTATCCGTGGACATCCTCACATTATGTTAATGTCTGATGAAACAAGACATGACCATTTGGACTGAGGTCGCTTTTGAAAACATCTGGTTCAGTGCCAAATTGGTATCAGATTGGAAAATATCTGATTTGTCATGTTTAGAATGTCATTTTAAAACATGTAAATAAGTATATTTACAATCATATTACAAATTTGCGCGAATGATATCGATCCCATTATCTTTACTCGTTTTTTTTTTTTTTTTCTTTTTGGATTGCGGGGGTATCTGGTGCCCATATTCAGCCATCACTCTCAGAGGTGAGGGACACCCTGGGCAGGTCTCCAGGGTGTCCCTCACCTCTCAGAGTGGACAGGGACACAAATGAGACAAACAGCCATTCAGTCTCTCACTCACACCATGGGACAATTTAGAGTTACCAATCAGCCTGCATGTTTTTGGTCTGTGGGAGGAAACCGGAGTACCCATAGAAAACCCACGCATGCATGGAGAGAACA
>JBBPBX010000006.1:52001-64779 GCA_038048925.1 Garcialebias charrua | reverse complement strand
GGAGTCAGTTCGATGTATAAGTCACAGCGCATGCAAATCATGCAAAAAAAACTGTGACTTATAGGGTGGAAAATACAGTAAATACAAGAAGTGGAGGATGCTTTTGGCTCAGGTTAGACTTAGATTACAGGTGGGGCTGTGACCTCATTTTCAAAAGGTTGCGTTTTGTCGGTCTGCAAGATAAGGATGGCTTTTCCATGTAAACACAAGACTAAAACAATAAAAATAAACTTTTGCATATTCATAAACATTCCTGTATGGCTGGCCCGTGACTGTCTGTGTTGTGACATTATCATAACCTCTGGATTGTGATGTTAACCTTGCCTCGTGTTTGTTTCTGATGCAGGCTCAGTACCAAAACGTGAACAACCTTGTTTAAAGGGGACCACACATGCAAAATTCACTTTTTAATGTTTTTTTACTAAACTTTGGGTATTTACTTCATAAAAAAACAGTCCTTGTGCCAAAAAAATGCACCCAGTGGTTTATTTACTCTAAGTAGATTTATTTATTTTTGATAAATACACCAGGATTCACACTTCCTGCATTTATTGACGTCACAAGCCGCCAGCCAATCAGATCAAACCTGAGTCCAGCCCCTCACCTAGCAACCCCTGGTTAGGCTCAACCCACTTCTGTATTAAACACATGACTGTTGTTTTTCATGATTTCATCTCATCTTTTGTTTATATGTTCTTAATTTCATGTGTACAGCACTTTGTTGCAGCTGTGTTTTTTTAAATGGCTTTATAAATAAAGTATAATTGTTATTTTTATGTTTTAGTTCAATTTTTAGTGTATTTGCGATCGCTGCCAACGCGCAGCCGGCAAAAATTAAACGAGCGGACCACAGGCGGAAGGACCGGGTTCGACGGGACCCTCTTCCGGCGCGATGGAGCGGAGCTTCAACTGTACAGCCTCGCAGCAGGCTCGCAGCAAGAGGACCTTCTCCTTACAGATTAATTTACGGGAGACACTTGGTGAACTTTGTGTTGTCTTCACTGGAACAGCGATAACTCCCAAAATCTCATCGCGTGCAACGAGCGGAGCTGGCGAAAACCGGAAGAGGAACAAGCTAACATTAGCTTCGGATTCGGGTGGTCTAATGCTAAAAGGAGCAGCAAACTGCGGCGCGCTCAGACGGGTTTCGGTAAGTTATCTTAAGCTAACACTAACAGTAAGTCAAATGAGTAATAAAAAAAGAGCTAATTTTAAAACAACAACACATTACAGATACTGGCTGTTACAGAGGGCGTGAACAGATCGTTGAAGGGCGTGGACTTCAAGAAACCGGTCGTTCAAAACGAAAGTTAAAAATGGCAGAATTAAAAAGGGTATAATTGATTATCTAATAATTATTTTGTGCATTAAATTGAAGGAATAGGGTCTGGATATCCCACAGAAATACCATAAAAATTTAAAAAATACATCTGAGGTCCCCTTTAAACTCAAAGGTTTTGATTGTCATCTGTTCTCACAGAGGAAGTGGTCTCTTCCCTTAATGTCAACAACTGTCAGTCAGGGACATCTAAATATCATGGTTGAATTTTAAAAAAAATGGTGCAAATGTGGCAGATGAGTTCTATGTAATACTGCAGCACCTTTTGTCAGAGACAATGACACCTGGGCTCATCTGGTTTGTGTGAGTGCAGCTGCCGTGAGGAGTGAGCAGGAAAGAACAGCCATTGATGGGAGCGCTCAAGCCAAAACCATTTGTTCTGTGCAGCTCACACAACGTGTCACAGAGAAGCCACATTAATGATCATCATTCTCCTTCCTCACTTTCTGTTTCATTTGTTCCCCATCTTTCACTCATATGATTCAGATACCCCCCCCCCCCAGTCTTTGTCACCTGGATGTGTCTCCATTTATCCCTTACATCCTATCATGAGTCTCCCTGTGCCTCAGCTTCGTTGTGTGTCTCCGCTGCAGGTGTTTGACAATCACACTGTCGTCATACGGCTCTTGTTCTATTTTAATCTGACGCTTCTGATCAGGTACAGACACCCACATACTTTCACCATTCTCTAGGCTTCACCTTGCTCTTTATTCACTTGTTTTTTTCTGTCCCATCCCCCCTTTTTTTAATCAGCTCTGAAAGTCAATCAGAAATCAATCAATAAGATTGTTTGCACAAACTCAGAGTATTTTAAGACACAGACGTCAACTCTCTTGAATTTACTGCGATGTGTCCAAACTATTGCAAATTATAATTCCCCAGGAATTGAGGAAGCTCAACCTTTCATTGAGCTACCATACCTTTGTAAAAGGCGTAATAAAGGAGCAAGACGCTCAGCTTCCTGGCTCATGAGAATTGAGTTTGGCTTGCTGTTAATCTACGTTAACATACACAGCGTATTTAACACGTAGTGATAAGAGTACAACATTTGCAAAGTGACTTTAAAAGGAAATTTTGATCCAAATGCACAATGTCTGTACAGAGCTTTACCATAGTGATGCTGTGTCAAAAAACAAACAATATTTTACATCATTTGTAATATTTGTACAATTTAAAATAAAATATGACGCTGACTGACTGCACTGGTAAATTTAACAACTGCTTTTGGTTCTCTTGTGGCAAAAAGATAAGGGAGACAGGAAGACCCTGCGTGTCAATTTGTAATGACTTTTTTATAAAATTTAAAAAAAGTCAAACAGGACATTCCAGAGATGAGACAATGAGGTAGAATCTGTCACATCTCAGACTGTCAGGGAGTCGTCATTAGAGCAAAGACAGAACAACGCCATCAATCCCACCATTACGGGAAGGCCGACTCACCCAGAGAGTAGACACAACATTAAACTGTGAACAGATATGAAGAATAAAGGATGATTCTGTAACACCCAATGAGGACATCTCAGAAACCCCATCAGCAGTGGTGAGCACAACTAACCAAATGTAAGCTCCACTAACCGCTAAACTGCTAAACTGCTACAGAGATTTTCAAAACTTATCGGAAGCTAACACTATACATTAGCGTAAATTTTATTATACACTGCTGTCGCTGACACTGTCTGTGATGTGACAGTGTTGTAGTGAACTCAAAACAGTTCATAAATCACAATTAAAGTGTCCATGTCCTGTTCAGAGGTGAGTTTCAGAAATTAATCTGGTCCATCAGAACCAAAGAGGTGGAGCAGAACTCTGCTGTACTGAAGCAGAGTGGTGCATTCAATGTGTGTCGGACGTCTCCCCCCGTGTCATTTACTATAATGAAAACTCCTTTTGGTGATCCTCTTTGTGGTTAGCTACTAGTGATGTAACGGTACAAAGTACACGTGGGTGTATTGAACCATTTTGGTACGTCATGCCCAGTTCGGTCCACGTGCGTACAGTTTTGGTCATTTTTTCACTCATTAAATTTTATTAACGAGCGATTATGGACTGTGGAACTAAAGTTCCTAAACGTGTTTCAGCACAGCGCTATAGTCTTGCAGCACACGTAGCATTAGCAGCCTAGCACCTCGTTGTGGTCTCCTGTTTGGGAACATTATGTCTTTCTTGTTAAAAGACGTGAACAAATCCAAAGCTGTGTGTCGATGTTGTTTCATGGAGATTGGATCTGCAGCAGCAACACGTCTAACTTGTTAACGCACTTGAAACAACATCATCCAAATATGAACGTAGTTTGGTGCAAAGACCGATAACAGCAGTATTTAAACACCTTTATCAGGTAATTCAGATCGGTCCAGATCAAAAACACAAACTGTAGGAGTTTTTAAAACTCTGGATCTACGTCCAAATGTTGTTGATGCGCCGGCTCTAAGCACATGATTAAAGTTCTTGAGCCCCGCTGCCTTTGACATCCCATCACGTCAACACTTCAGACAAAAAGTTGTAGCAACACTTCATGAAAACGATCAAACTGATCGTCAACAAGCCCTGGATCAGATTTAAAGCCCTGCCCTGATGATGATGAGCGAGAGAGAATATTCAACCATCTCATATCAGAAATGATGACCTGCAAAAAGTACTGTTATTGTGATCTAATTAACTTTTTAAATTTAAAATGATTATCTTATTAACTCATTTTCTAAATCTCTGTGTTGTTTGCAGTCTGAGGATGATAGCAGCTAAGTCTGCTTCATCCACCAGATCTCCTCCAGCTAAGAAGTCTGTAACGATGGAACTTGTTTATTTGGCATGTTTTCAAAATAAATGTTTTGTAAGTCTTTATTTTGGCCTTTTTTGTACCGAAAATTAACAGAACTGAGCCGTCCTTGAAACTGAACTGAACAGAAATGTGATTTTAGCGTACTGTTACACCCCTACTAAAGGTGCAGTCTGCAGTTTCTGTAGAACGCAGCACTTAGAAAAATTTTCAACAGGCAAAGCATTCTGGTCCCTCCCCCTCAGAGCCATATGTGGATCTGCTCCCCCTTGCTCTGCTGAAATTCAAATTCAAGCTCTGTTTTTGTTGGCTGGTTACAAACTCTGTTTTTATTGGCTGGTTAACGGCGGGTCACTGTGGCTTTTTAGAAATGCTTTTAGTAACACCTGGAGAAGCAAGGGGACTATAGTTTTTCAGAGATTACTTTGTCTAACATCAGTCTGCCAGGAGATAGTGACAAAGTGAAGAAATATGTAAAAAATATATTTTTAGAAAAATTACAGACTGCACTACAGAAACTGCAGACTGCACCTTACTACTTTTACAAACTAACTACAAAGTTGCTGTATGTCGTCATCGATATTCTCTCTCCAATAAATCGGTTTGTATTAAAGTAAAGATATGTAAAATCATGTGTGAGAGAGTCACATCCCAGAGACAGTGTGAGAGTTGCAAAGCATGCTGGGTAGGAATTGTGTGCAACGTTTCTGACTGTTTACGATGTTTCTGAGTGTGGGCTTTTTTTCATGTTATTTTCCTGTTCTGGTTTGGCTTGGCTTCATGTTAGTTTCTGTTATTGGCTGTAAAATGACACCATGAGCCAGAGACTGTTTGTGGTAGGTATGAGGGGGGAAAGCAGTACCGTATTCGTCGGCGCGGTAATACACCGAGTTTGTAAACTGCCAGAAAACACCATCGAAGTATTCGTCGGCGTATAAGTCGCACCGGAGTATAAGTTGCACCAACATAATTATGCCCAATTAAATGGAAAAATCAACGTATAAGTCACATCGGCCTATAAGTCGCACCGGCCTATAGGTCGCACCTCACGTGAACTGGTGTTTTGCCCAAAATGGACTGGCTGCCAAATTGTTTGGAAGGACTTTTGACAAGATTATCACATAAAAACTACAGTATTTTGTTTGATGTGTCTTAGTTGAACTTTTCATTAATAAATGAACATTATTTTGGACTGGCTGCCAAATTGTTTGGAAGGACTTTTGACAAGATTATCACATAAAAACTACAGTATTTTGTTTGATGTGTCTTAGTTGAACTTTTCATTAATAAATGAACATTATTTTGGACTGGCTGCCAAATTGTTTGGAAGGACTTTTGACAAGATTATCACATAAAAACTACAGTATTTTGTTTGATGTGTCTTAGTTGAACTTTTCATTAATAAATGAACATTATTTTGGACTGGCTGCCAAATTGTTTGGAAGGACTTTTGACAAGATTATCACATAAAAACTACAGTATTTTGTTTGATGTGTCTTAGTTGAACTTTTCATTAATAAATGAACATAATTTTTGTATATTTTGTGTCTTTCATCATTTATCTTTAAAGATAAACACATAAAAATATATTTTTATTAGCTGACATTACAGTAAAAAACGTGTCTCAGTTTAAAATGATGACAGAAACAGATACTGTATTTATTTTATGGTTTTTATTTATTTATTCAAAACCATTGAAGTCTTCATCTTCTGTGTCACTGCACCATTTTTGGACCAGGCAGATGTCAACAGTGTAGGTACTGTAAAGGGTTTCTTAGCGCCCATAGCGGCCGAAACTGGTACTGCACCATTTTTGGAGTTTTTGACCAAAGTCAAATTATAATAATAATAATAATAATGTCTATTCCTGTCATCTGCATATGTTCCCATACACAGACGAAATTCGTCTCTGCATTTAACCCAACCACCTACCAGGTGGTGCAGTGAGCAGCCCGAAAGCGCCCGGGGAGCTGGAGAAATAGGTGTGCACTCATAGACACCCCAAGCTGGGTAGTGGCCGGGGCGCGAACCCGCGACCTTCGGATCCGTAGTCAAAAGCCCTGCCACTAGACCATCTTGGCTCCTATGACCAAAATATTGGAAAAATCGACATATAAGTCGCACCGGCCTATAAGTCGCAGGGCTTAGAAATGTAGGAAAAAAAGGTGCGACTTATATGCCGGAGAATACGGTACAAGTGTGGTGATATGCTTAGCTTTGTTTAGCTCTGCATAGATAGCATATCTTCATGTAAACTATCATCCTTCTGTACACTTTTAAGTCCTATTCACACGAGATTAGTTTTACCTAGGGACCACATGCTACAGTACTTGTAATAATTACGGCGATCGTCTGTGTTGTTAATCCCGTGCGAATCAGCCATGTCAGTAATTTGTACATTGAAAATTCCCCCGCACATTATGTACTATATTTTGCTGAACTCCGAGGTCCTGTGATAATACTAATGTAACCCAGTCCAAAATAAAGGTATTTTGTATTGAGTTAAGTTCATGGAAGGTGTAATAATTTAATATGTATTAAACATGTTTGTTTAAATATGTTAAATTTGTTAAAGACAGAAGTGTTAATGAAAGATGTGTTTATAAATACATGTACTGGGAGTAACATTGTGTAATAAGTTAAAAAACACTGTTTTATAGAAAAGTAATCTTCAACATATTTTATTTTGAAGGGCCCATGGTTGTAAGAGGAAGTGGGTGGAGAAAAACGGTTGAGATGGTTTGTGACGCAGAGAAAAAAGAAGACGTGAGGGGAGACGTAAGGAGGGAGGATGAGGAAGAGGAAGAGGAAGAAAAAAGAACCGCGAAGAAAAATGCGGTGGAGTTATTAAGAGAAGAGTGTTTTGCTGATATTTTAGACTTTCAACCCGACAGTCTTTGAATAGATATCGACTTCTCACTCTTGTTTGCTGTTCAGAGTAAAGCAGCTGAGCTGGTCTGACGTGAGGAGAGAATGAGGAAGAGGAGAAGCAGAGGAGGAAGAGTAACAGAACCGTTGGAGAAAAAAACTGGCGAAGTTATTAAGAAAGGAGTGTTTTGCTGATATTTTAGACTTTCAACTCGACAGTCTGTGAATAGATATCAACTTCTCACTCTTGTTTGATGCTGTTGGATCATTCTAAACCGGAATTCACTGGACAGTATGTAAAAAGTCACAAAGTAAAGCTTGCTAACGCACTAGCATTCACTAGCACAGTGAATGGAAGTTAAGTACTGTTGAGCTAACCCAGCTAACAGTGGATTCAACTAACGTTGCCGGCATGGGAGCGTTCATGAATCAAGCCTAGTGTGGAGGCATGAGCTTATGCTGAGAGCTTCTGTGACTTTGTTGGAGGACTGTGTCGGCGTTAAACTTCCTGCTTTTCCAACATCCTTGGGACTGAGAGACTGGAGAAGGAGCGGACGTCATCTTGCCAACTGAGACGAAGGACAGGTGAACTACCAGAAGGGTCAAGGTTTTCCTTGGAGTAAGGTATCGCAAAACCACGCATCATCATCAAATCAGGCCTGCAACGGGGTTTTTATTTTATTTGTTGGGACAATAAATTAATTAATGCCGGCTTAGGTGGACATTGAGGTGTGGGCCCACAGTAATTAATTAACAAATTGGTAAAACAAAAGACTGAAACACTTGCATTTTGTAAATATATTGTTGTGTTTAATACATGTTCAAAAGTTCAAGTTTCATACTGTGTGTGTGTTTGATTTCCTGTTTAATGGTATTTGGATTTTATTAATTTTATTCAGCCTCTACCTGATTGGGTGAGAAAAAAGGAAAAGAAAGCACTGGTTAATTATTATTTTAAAGTGAATGAAACTCAACATAAGTTTAAACACGAGAGTGTATTAAGAATTATTTTTTAAGCTACTACGTTTAACGAACCTAGAGCCCTTACCTACTTAAAAAAGGTATAGTTGGGCTACACTAATACAATGCAAATATGCATCTCTGTGATTTGGACAGAAACGTGCAGGATTCGATACACAATGATGCAATTTTTTGTTTTTGTTCAAGCACAATCATTTGGAAAAATATAGAATTAGGCTATTTTAAATCAACGCGCTGCTCGATTCAGCTTTAAAAAGTTTTTAAATGTATTTTTCTTTTTCACTTCGGCTTTATGAGCTGCTACTTCTTTCACCGCAATGGGAGGTGCGGAGACGCCCGCATGATCACCATACCCGCTTCTTCCTTTTCGATTAGCGGGAGCCACAGGTGCCCATGCCCAGCCGTCACTGTGCAAAAGGTGGGGGACACCTGGACAGGTTGCAAATCTATTTCAACTGGCGGGTTAGCTGTCACCAACCGCTCACGCGCACGGCCGGTGACAACTGTCCATCTGAGCTTAATGTGTTTTTTTTGTTTTTTTTACCTAAACCGACCGGTCCGACCTGCCTCTTCCTCAGCAAGTAAAACAAATTTATATTGTGCATTCATTAGCTTTCTTTGTGCTGATTCGAAAAACCACAGACTGTCCGAGACCATACATTAAGCACATTATATTGACCGGTCCGGCTGTGACAACGTAGTTCGTTAACATAATATCTAGAATGTGTCTGTATCTTTCAGCTAAATCTCAGACTTTGGTTATCCCGTGCGAATGTGCCACATAAAATGCAGACATTAGGGAGATTACATTGGTCCTTAGGTAAAACTAATCCTGTGGGGCTTTAGTGTGGAGAACTGCAATAAAAAATAGCAGACTTGATTTTTTTTTTTTTATTAATGGAAGCTAATTCTGCTGAAGATTTTCAAAATGAGTGAAAATGTTAATCCGCTGAACAGAACGTTAGTTCTGCTATTATTAGCGGAACCGTGCCCACCACGGCTCATCAGTGAAGAGTATTTTTCTACAACAGGTCAAACTTTAGACCAGGGGTGTCAAACTCACTTACAAAAAGTATTTTACGTTTCACATATCATCTTGGGGGGGCAGATAAGATGTCACCTAGGTCCACGTTTGGCCCCTGGGCCTTGAGTTTGACATATGCTTTAGATGGTACTGACAAACACAACAGGAGGACGCTGTGGCGGTTCTACGCACGGGCCCGTGCCCGTGTAAGATGGACCCTGGCCCGCCCTGTGGCCCGCCCTCCGAGCAGAAGCGGAACCAATGCTCATGGCACATACCGATACCAGCCTTGTTTACGTATCGATCCAACCCATGATGCACGTTGGCTTCAAACTATGGAACGGATTTCCTGAACGGAGGTGTGTCTCATGAACCCAGAGTAACAAGACCCGCCTCACATTCAGGAAATCCATGTCACAGTTTGCAGGCAGCTACAAGCCTGAGGACTGACTGAGTACTCTGTTGGGTTTGTTTTGGCATCGTTTGGAAAGAGCGGGTCGTTTGTTTATGGATCGTTTACATGGAGCTGGACGCTTGTTTCTGTCGCGAGATCGGACAACACTGGTGAGTAGCATGCTAGCAGCTAGCCAACTTTTCATCGTACACATCTGCGTCACATTAAACCGTGGTCAAGTTAGTTTTACGCCGGCCGGAGATTCCATCGAGCTCAGGGACTTCAGCGGTGTGTTTTTCTTTTTCATCCCGGGTTGGGCGCTCTGATTACGGCAGCTGTTTCAGCTTCCGCCTGGGAGCTCCGTGGCTTCGCATCATATCATAATACAGCTACAATATAAAGCATGTAAAACACTAAAAACAGGAACATGTCTGTGTTGGTTTATGCCAAGAACTTAGCAGATGTAAAGCTATTTAATATTTAATTTAATTTATTTATTCATTCATTTAAAAGAGACAAAATAAAACATTCATCAAAAATAAAACATTGAATGAAAAGAGTGCAGAAAGAAGAAAAAAATCTTATATCACCCCATTATTTAAAAGAATATATAAAATAACTTTAAATAACTTTAAACAAACAATCACTTAACTCCATATCTGTAAAATTAACTGAATTATAACCATTTTTGAGTTTGGCTTATTTCAATTGCCTGCTGCAGCCATCTTCAATTCAAATATATCCAAAAGTTAATCAGCAGTAAAGAAACATCCGTTTATTATTTCTTGAAAGATTTTTCAAAATCTGTCCAGAGGGTCATGAGATATTTTGCTAACAGACCAACACCATTGATTGAATTGGATGTACTTTGAAAGTCAACCAGTCGTAGAGAGCCATTCAGTGATTATTTCTTGAAAGTTTAATCAAAATCTGTTCAGTTGTTCATAAGATATTTTGCTAACAGACAGATGCAGAATACAAACATAATTTGATGATTTCTGGCAAACCGATCAACAAATGAGTAATTCGTTGATCAGTTTGCCAGAAATCATGATGCCAGAAATCATGAAATTCTACGATTTTGTATTCATCAAAATCGCAGAATACAGTTGCTGTGATAGTAGGGCAGCCAATGTTGTTACCTGTATATAATTTTGGACTGAGAAACTGAACCAAGACTTCACCTAACAGTTAAGTAAGATTTCGAATCTGTCTTTGTTGAAGTTCATCTCGGAGAAAAAGACAGATTCGAAATCTTACTTGACTCTTATTTTTTTAAAGCAGTGATTAACCATTGTAACCAAAGAAAATAGTTTAAAAAATCAAATGAGAAAAATATAAATCATTTTACACAGTATTTGTATTGACTGAATAAAATATATTAATAAGCAAATAAAATGATAATGAAAATAACTGTTAGGTGAAGTCTTGGTTCAGTTTCTCAGTCCAAAATTATATACAGGTAACAACGTTCATCTGATGAACGTGGCCCTCTGACAAAACCTCTGGCCCCAGCTTGGCCCCACCAGTACAACTGGTCTAGAACCGCCACTGCAGGACAGAGTGATCATTAGAGGAAGGTGTTGTATGGTATTTTTAAGTAGCTGCTGACACACTGAAGGTCCTGTTCACTTTTTAAAGAAACCAGCAAATTGTAGTTGTTCAGAAAGCAATTGCCAAAGAAAGAAATATTAATGTATTACAGACATTGCATGATTTCTTCCCAAATGCCCTTTCTCAGAAACAGAAAAGTCATGTTTAGCATTAAAGATTGATTTTCCCCAGCCTTGGGTATTCTTATTTTTAATCTTTTTTTTTTTTTTTTCAAATCATATTTAGCTTCAAAATTTACAACAACTACATGCAAGATTATTTATTTTGAAAAATGTGTAAAGTTTGGGCTTTTCATTCTAAGTTTCTATGCCACAGGTCTTTAAACCATCCAAACAGAGGTTTGGCTAGCGACATGTAAATTAATCTCATTTGAGATGACCTTTAACTGCATGAACGCCAGACAGGAACAGACTAAAAACAAATCAAAAAGAAATACTAAATATAAATATTTTATGATAATGAACTTGAAAGGGCATACTATCTCACTGTTTAGCATAATTTATGATCCTTTAAATTCATTTCTAATAACAAAGTCTCTACTTAGTCCACCCAAAAAGCAGCCTCTGCACTTAATAGTGTATTAGCATGTTCATGTTAACCCACCAGCTGCATAATTACTGCTCTCAGAGCCACAGAGAAATCTGGAAACAGATCAGCATTATCACACAACTACTGAATTTATCTATGTAGCAATTATTGTCCTCCTTTTCTGAGTAGAGCTGTTGTTTCAGGCCAGGACTGTTACGAACCTCTTCACAGTGGCTGCCAAAGACATGGGTGATGCAAACATTCCCTCCCCGCTGTGTTCAGAACTGACAGCATGAAGAACTGGAAGAGCTTCCTCTTTGGAAACAAGAAGTCTGGAACAACCCTCCCCACACACACACACACACACACACACACAGATGAACAGCAGTGAGATGCTTTCCCTGTGTTCACACGTTCAAACACTCATTCGAACCACGAAGCCTTTCTCCGACTCCAGGCCCGTCGTCTCTGTTCTGCACAGCAGTGAGTGAAAAGGCTGCGAGCTCATGTTTGTGAACTTCAAAGTGCACACCTGGGGCAGCGGCTGCACATGAATGCAGCACATTAAAAATGAAAATGTATTAAACTGAATTATCAACAAGGTGTGATTAGTGCAGGCAGTTTATACGGACACAGATAAATGGAAGCGCGCGCACACAGGTGCACGCTCACAAATACAGTTTTAATTACTGGAGGGCAAACACGTGGAATCAGACGCAAACAGACACATCACGTTTAAAAGACAAACGGCAAGTAAACGTCTAGCATGTTGTGTTATCTTGAACTCTGAGGGCTTTGTGTGTGTGTGTGCATGTGTGTTATGTACCATTGTTTAGCAGTAGAATACATTTCCTGTTAAAAATTCCAGGATGGGCTTCACTCCGGTAGCTTCCATGTTGATCTACATTTGCTTTTGTACGTGTATTTACGAACAACCCCACATCACGTGCACACACACACATGCACACACACAAGATAGCAGAGCAAGTCTCCTTGACATTTCTCACTCCCCTCTTTTCCTCCTCACTCCCTCACCTCCATGCCTCCCTCTCGTTTTCTCCTTCTACAGGTCACTTCTTGTCCTTCTACACACTTCTCTCAGTTCCCATGACCTCTTTTCCTCTCCTGCGTTTATCCTCTTTACAAACAGGCCACCTTGAACCACTCCTCTTTCCTTAGCAGAAGGAAGGCATACCGTATTTTCCGACGTATAAGTTGCAGTTTTTTTGCATAGATTTGTCAGTCCTGTGGTTTATA
>JBBPBX010000006.1:17402-27407 GCA_038048925.1 Garcialebias charrua | reverse complement strand
TTCCTGACACAACCACAGACCACCGAGCTACCACAGCCCTCTGTGTGGAGCAGAGAGCTGATATCTAGGGTTCCCGGGGGAGCAGATGGTGTGGGTTAAGGGCCTTGCTCAAGGGCCCAGAGTGGGGCAGATGAGGGTGGAGACAGGTGTGACCGCTTCACTTATCCCACCCACATTTTTGATGTTGTCGGTACCGGGGCTTGAACCGACGACCTTCCGATCACAAGCTCACCGTTTAACCTCTGCGCCACCACTCCCGCTGTTGTTTGTACAGTATAACCAGTAAAATTCAGTTTTATGTCAGTTTTGGTCAAAGCTAGAAAACTCCGCTGAAAAGGGATGTGGCTCCAGAGCCGCAGGTTGCAGACCCTTGATTCAGCCGTGGTCATGTGGTGTGAATCATGACAGACAGAACAAGTCATGGACACACATGGCTGGACTGAGCTCCCTCAGTGGACTTAAAGAAAGAAGTTCTGTCGTTCAGGGGGAACTCGGAGCTACGGAGAGGAGCTGCTGCTCCTCTGCATCAAAAGTGGTCAGCTGAGGTGGGATGGACGTTTATCAAGGATGCTCCTATAGGCACTGCTCCTTTCCAGACATGGTCCACTGGGAGCAGATCCACAACTATCTGGAGGGGGCATATAACAGGAGGAGCTGGACAGTGTTGCTGGATTTCCCTTTCTAGACCTGTTGCCTCTAGAACCTGACAACATCTGCACAGCACAAAATGAATGGATGAACAGATCATGTCGTTTTATGAAGACTCCAACATGGCACATGTTTAACATTTTGTGTGTTTGACTTCACAGCATGAGTGTGTCAAGATGGACCAACTGCTGTTAGTGACACAATTTAGGACATGAGTGTATTCATGATCTACCATTCACTCACACACACACGCTTGCATCCTGTCCACCTCGCGGCGCCGCAGACACAGGGCTGTTGCCAGGATACAGAGACTGTACGTCTGTTTCCTGTCCGATCAGTCAGAGGAAGACGAGTACAACTTTGTGATCAAGCTGTCACTCTGCGGTCACTCCACGGCCTCTCATGTCACATTGTTTATTCTGTGTGTGTGTGTGTGCTTTTATCAGTGTAGGCCTTACTGTGTGTTTAAGCACTTTTGAAGCTCTTCCGTCTACCTCACATTAGAGAAATGCCAAACACATTAATTAGCATTTACACCATGCTCCCTGGTATTGTGCAACGCAATTATGTTGACATTTGCTACATTATTCAACAGTGATTTAACCACTTTTAGTTTTAAACCTTTACGTGGTTATTCTGTTAATGTTTTCACAGGAATAAACTAAATATGGGATTTAACGCAACTTCTTTTCCATGGAATGTGTCCATCACATTTTATATTTTCTTTTTGTCTTTGCCGTGGTGGAAAAAACAACATCAGTCCATTCTCCTAATGGATTTTGATGATTAGATATGCATTATTTTCAAAGGACATTGAAATGCAGTGGTGGGCACAACTAACTAAAAAGTTAGCTTCGCTAACCCATATTCCACTAACTAAAAAAATAGCTTTGCTAATGCTAAACAGGTTAAAAATATTAGTGGAAGCTAACGCTAAACCACTAAACACTAAGACGACTTCTTCGCCTCCTTCCAGCTGAAGCTGCGTCGACCAGTCACGTCATGAAACTCCTGAAAACAAACCTGTTCTCCTTGACATTTAACACACGGTCATCTGATATGATTTAGTTTCTTTAATGATTCTGATTGTGTTTATGCTTTTGTTGTTTTCCTATGTAACACAGGGTCATCTGATATGATTTAGTATTTCATTCTCTCTGACTGAGTTTATTTTACACAGGGTGATTTACTATTTCATTGTTTCTAATTATATTTTGTGTGTTTTAGATTTTATTCCATATGCTGTAAATATATATTGTTACTTGATATTTGATGCTGTGGTCTTTTTGGTAACAGTTTCTGTTTTAAATGTGCTATACAGTACATATAAATCTGACTTGACTTGACGTGTACATGTAGTCAGCCAATAGTTTGCCTACTGGACTCTTCGACACACGTCCACAAGAACAAGCTTGTGAATTTTGTTAGTGGACTTAAATTTGGCTAAACCTAATTTAGTGGAAGCTATACTGTTTCCAAAGTTAGCAAAAAAGCTAAATTGCTACATGGAAAATTAGTTTAGCTATTAGCCAAACTGTGCACCACTGTTGAAATGTTTCACCGGTCCTGCACTTTGCATAATACTTTGCTCTTGTTTATATTTTAAGATGCTGTTGTTCTGGTTTTATTCCTTACAAGTAAAAAAGAAAAAGCATTTTAATTTTTGTTTCTTCTTTCAAAAAGCTGAGAAGGCTGAGCCATATGCTTATTTGTGACAACAATTTAAAAAAATTGATATATTTTGTGTTAGATCAGTAGGGGCTCGACCAGAATCTACTCTGCAGGCTGTTACAAGGCATTTGTTCAAACTCCAAAGATATTTTGGTCCAATTTAAAATATTTTTGCCTTTAAAATTGATAAATGAAGTGACATGAGCAAAATGTTTCTGTGTTTAGTTTGTGTAGACGACGTATAAAAACTATTTTCCACCCGCAGTAACAAAAAACAAGAATAAAAACACAAGCTCAGCACAGCACTCTCAGTTTGACTGACTCACAGATCAGCGTAGTTCACTCCACTTAAAGAGGAGATGCTACTCCTGACACCCACATCCTATAACCTCCGCCTCTTTTAGATCTCTGTGTGGAAAAGGCAGCGACACAGAAGGCAAAATTAGGATCTGCAGCACAAATGCAGGAACGATCATCTAATGGCTGTATCCATCAGAACGCTGGCTCAAAGGAAGAGGACGCTGATTTATTCCTCCCTTAAGGCCTTGATTTCTTCTTTTACCGATACTCACGCCAGCGCTCACACACAACCCTATACCCTATTATGCAAAAGAAAACCGTCATAATGGCATCCATCATTCCACCATCCATTTCATGTATTTCTCCTGTTTCGCTCAACTCGGTCCTGTTCCCAAGGTGACGACAAGTTTTACATCCCTCGGCTGTTTCTACGGTTACTGAGAGACGGCTAACGGCAACAGGTCCCTCTTTTCCATCACATCTGCCCCCGTTTCCTCCGCACTTTCTCTACTTTCTACTTCTAATGAGGAAAAGGAATTTTTAAAAAGCACATTTTAGATTTGTGGGGTCAGACTGTTTAGCTGATGTTCTTCTAGTGGCTGCAAGTCACATGACTTAAGTCACATGACCTTAGTCACATGACTTACTTTCATACTCTTATACCACTATGCAAAAAACTCAGGACAGTGTTAGGTTTACTATTTTATGCTTATGTCTATTATTATATGTTTCAGTGTTTCAATGTTTAGATGTTTACTGTTGCACCGAGGGACTGAGAGAAACGCAATTTCGGTCCTGTGTATGTCCTGCACTGTACATATTGCAGATCTGACAATAAAGTTGACTTTGACTTTGACTTTTGACTTTTTGACTTTAAAACAAACATAAAACTGAACACGGTAGAGCGAAACACAAGCTGATGGCCAACAAACATTTCAGACAGCAGCCCTGACAGTAGCTCAGTTTACAAATTATTACAAATGAATAGTTTGTATGTATAATTATTTATGTCTTAAGGTGCTTTTTGTTGTTGTTTGTCTTTCCACCTACTTGTACAGGGGGTCCCCGACTTACGAGCGCATCGACATACGAGGTTCCGGACTTACGAGCTCACTAACGAACAGTAAATTTGTAAAGAACATACAAAAAATACAGCACTTTTATGTGTTTTTAGATGAAAGTGTGTTAGCTAACTGTTTGGAAACAAGTTTCTGAGCATGTTTATGAACTAGTATGAACGTTTGTGATGAAAAACGAGTGTTCGTAGTAGCGCTAGCATAAATTTTCCGACTTACGACCGAAAATCCGGACTTACGAGCGACACGTGTTTCGGGTTCCGACGTACGAGATTTTCGTCTTACGAGATGGTCGTAGGAACGGAACTCGCTCGTAAGTCGGGGACCCAGCCAGTCGAAGCAGATGTTCGCTCAGCCTGGTTCTGCTAAAGGTTTCTTCTTGTTCAAAGGATGTTTTTCCTTTCCACTGTTGCCTTTGTGCTTGCTCAGGATGGGAGACTGCAACAAAGTGAACGTTTAACACAGTCTGCTGTCTGCTTTGACTAATTGGCTTCTTTATATACACTGTATGAATGTTTCTGTCCAGTGTCCTGACATGACGTCTATTGTGACTTGGCTCTATATAAATAAACTGAACTGAATTTAATATTATTCAAGCACTGAAAGAAAATAATTTATATATAATCATTCTCGATGTAAATATGAAATTGTTATTTTAAAGGTTATAATTTTCTGCTCAACTTTTTTTGAGGGTCTGTGGTGTTGTGCTGAAAAAAGGACATCTACAGCATTGTGTTGCTCACACGTGAGCCCACCACATAAATGGCTTAGTGTATTAAAATATAGTCATTGTCAACTATACTGAACAAAAACAGAAAACATTTTTTATTTTTGCTCCTATGTCACATGAGCTGATTTCAAAGATCTAAAACTTTTTCTAGGACCACAAAAGGCCTTTTTCTCTCAAATGTCACAAATTTGTGTAAATGTGTGTTAGTGAGCACTTCTCTTTAGCAGAGATAATCCATCCACCTCAGAGGTGTGGCAGAACAAGATGCTGATCAGACAGCACGGTTATGGCACAGGTTTTATACAAATTGATGAAAATGATTTACAAATTTGTGAACAATAGTTGACAGAAAAAGTCTTGGATCTTTGAAAAATGGGTGCAAAAACAAGTATTGCGTTTTTATGTTTGTTCTGTGTATTTAAAAAACAGAAAAGAACATGAGATGTGCAGAGGTTAAACAGTAACACCTCATCAAATATGTAACCACCACTGTCTTCCATTTGCTGCTTATTGTTGTTGGAAACTTGCTTTTTATTGGACAGTGGATCAAAGAAGGTCCGTCTGGTCTTCTCAATCATTTTGTTTTCTGTTACAGTAAGTTAATAGGTCAAATTAGGCTGATTTACTCCCATTGAGTTTCATTTATAGATAGGATAAAAAATCATTTAAAGCACTGGTATCCAAGGCCTACTCCAATTTTGTCAAAGTTTTTTTTTCTTCCTTTTATAGATGGCCTCCCTTCTCACCTTACAGCCATCCTCTTCACACCATTATTAATTATTTTTAAATATAGGATAGAAAGAAAGGAAAGACAGAAAGTAAGACTACAAAGTATAATAAATATACACAAAAAGAGCACAAGACAAATACACCCGACCACTGTCTGTAAACCTGCAAAGAACATGACAGAACACAGCAACAATATACATACTGTATATATAAAAGACAGAATATTCATGACTTTGGTGAAGATTTCTATAAATATATATACAGTATATACCTATACCTACAGATATATACAGTACTTACATATATACACATGCATATGCAGTCACATACACATCTACATACCTACATACGACACCTACATATACATCCCTGCATTTGTGTATGGTTGTGAGCATGCATAAGTGAATAAGGCTTCTCTAATAGAACATTCAATAGAGACCGTGAAGCATCAGAGATCCACCCCCCAAGACCCGAGGCAGACAAAGGGGGGACCAGAGCCCAAGACCCCAAGAGGGACCCCGAGCGCAGAGCCCCCAGGGCCACCCAAACAGGAGGAACCACCCACCCCCCAGATCCGACCAGGGGGGAGAACCGGAAGAGCCCCAAAGTCAAAGTAGTTTTTAACCAAATATCACAATAAATGGCTTTGGTTGAGTTTATTAGTTAAAAATAATGAAAACAATGCACACACTATTTAAAGGATCAGCATGTAACTTATTTTTTAAACATATTTCTTCACTCAGCCACTATTTCAGTCCAAAAACATGCTTGTTAGGCTGATTGGTAACTCTAAATTGACCCTGGGTGTGAGTGAGACAGGTCCCTCTTGTAAATGAGTCCCCGTGGCTCAACGAGGCTAGCCTGTATAAATAAAGGTTCAATGAATTTCACGATAGATTGATGTTTGACAGGTAATCTCTGAAAAAACTATAGTCCTCTGGCGTCTCCCGGTGGTAATAAAAGCATTTATAAAAACCACAGCGCCCCGCGGTTAACCAGCCAATAAAAAAAGAGTTTATAACACTTCTTTTCCATTGTGGTCCATTACTGCATTTGTTACCCTATAAGTCACTGTTTTTTGCATAATTTGCATGCCGTGTGATTTATATGCCGAAGCAACTTATTTATGGATTTCCCCCATATTTATAAACATTTTTTATCTGAGATACGAACGTTTTCATTCATTCTGACTGAAAATATTGAGCTCTACCATTTTCAGCTGCTAGGTGGCACTCAAGTAGTATGGCATGCTGTTGTGTCATGCAATAGGTAAAAGTGGCTATTAATGACACAATCGGCTTGCCATAGACGGCCACCTTTGTCCAGCTCGCCTGGAGCAACCGTCAAATCAGCTTTATTTTGCTGCACCGCCCCGGTGAAATGCAGCTGATCTGACCATTGAAGTACATTTTTTAAGTAAATGTTCAACTGAGACACACCTGTACTATGAAGTCGAGCAAACAAAAAATAGATTTTAGGCGCTTACCTTGTTAAATTTCAAAGAAATGCACAGCGAGTCCTCCCATGCATGTGCCTACTTCTGTATACAGTATATCCACAAGAGAGGAATATTATGACCAAGACAAATCCAGAGTAGATGGTAATGTTGTTTAAAACATGGTTTGTCTCGTCCAAAGGTTTAGTTGGAGAACAGTAGCCTGAAGAACCACAAAGAATGATAACTGACTGGTTTTATGTCTCACTGTTTCTAGTTTTGATACATTTAGGATGTTTTAAAGACCGTGTAAAGTGAAATTAAATGTGTGTTTTTAGTTTGTCACATGGCATAAATATGTGTTATTAATCACCCATATAAATCTGACTGATTAAAAACATTGTTTACCTTATAAAATTAAGTCTCAAAAATCATGAAAAAACATGATTTTGCCTTGCCCTGGAACGCTGGGGGCGTGTCAGTGCGTGGGCGTGGTTTCAGCGCAGCTGCGCTCGTGTCCTGCTCCCACAGTGGAGAGGCAGACAGCAGAGCCAGTAAACCTGCTCTGTTTTTATCTGAATTCTGTAACAGCAGCTACTTTTTCCAAGAGTTACGCTGTTTTTGTAAATAGTTTTCTTGTGTGTTTTTAATCTGGAATGAATAAAAAAAAAAAGAGTTGTACCATGCGGGAATTGAACCCGTGGAGTTTGGGACGGAAGGCAAGCGCTTTATCCATTGACCTATCCAGGCACTACAGATACTCAGTATAAAACCACGCGGTATAAAAACATGTTATGATTTGTACGGGTGCCCTGACCATTGCGACATCCAGGGAAGATGCACGAACGAGGCATAATTGATTAGCTAGCTAACAATGAACAAAATATCTATGCTATTGCTATCTGATGCTATCTGCGATTCGCGAGTGAACGGCTCCACCGAGGTGAATTTATACGGCTGGAGCTGCAGGGGGTGGGGCTATACTAATGAGGACCGCGTGACGAAACGCGGTCCCGTTTAAACCACGCCTAAAAAATCCTGAAAAAGACATATCTTTATACACAGTTTCATCTATAACTCCAAAATTAATTGAGCTACAATTTTGAGACTTTTTACTCATTTACAACATTACAATTATGACATTTATAATGTTTATTGAAGAAAATGTTGAAATTCACTTTACACGGTCTTTAAGAGTAAGAAAAGCACTATTATATTGCTTTATTTACTTTGGTATACAGTACTGCTCTGATTCAGTTTATCCAGTTTGAACTTTGCTGTTCCACCTCCGAGCAAAAGAGGAAAACAAAGTTTAAAATGTCCCATTAAAGCTATGGACAAAATGTTTAGAATCCAAGCAGATTTTCAGAAACCTAAATGTCTGCTCCTAAAGCGGACACTGATGTCATGCTAACTCTGCGAGAATGCACAAACGTTAAATGGTTCCTCCTGTTTCATGCATTAGCAATGAGACAAATAATGAGAATTAGTTGTTATTGGATTAAGCAGAATGTCCCATTTCTTTGTCATCTCTGTGTCGGATAATCAAATAAATCTTGTGTGTGTGTGTGTGTGTGTTACAGATGAACTCTGGAGAGTTTTGTGCGTATGATCATCTTTCAGATACCAGAAAGAGCTCTCATCCCTTTATTTTTATTTTTATGTGCCTCCTCTTCATTTTGCTCTCGATCTCTCATGCCACCTATCCCCCCTTCCGCCCACGCACAGAAAAACATACAAAGGAAGCAAAATTATGAACAGAGTATATATGAAAATAATTGTTCCCATCTCCGTTTATACACTCAAATGTAGCGGTTGTAATTAATATCATTGTCAGCTTTAACGGTTAATTGTGATCATTTTGTTTTGGACAGTTTTCTGTTTTTAAAGCGGATGCAGCTTTGCCTTTGTCCTAGACATGCCTAACATATACTGTACGCACACAGAATTATCCCTCCCTACACTGATCCAATGACAGAACTGATAAATCTTAGCCATCACCTTTAATTTTATTATCTGTATCCATGTATCCTTTAGCCCTGCTGACACACAAAGTCATAAAGAAACTGATTCAGAAGTTGTTTTTCCGTCACATTCACTCAACCCATTTAAAACGCTCGTGTTCTCGTTGTTACGGTACATGGTGGTGGTTGTCTCTGCTGCTGCTGTATTTTCACGCCTACACCCCCCTTTGTTAGAAAAGAGCGGTTCTAATCTTGTCCCCACAATTTACTGCAAGCTGCAGTTTTACTTTGATCCGCGTCAGCAAGTATCTTCGCTAAAATATCAACACTGTACATCGAGTTCAGAGCACCATTAGGAATCTGTCACAAATAATTACCTTGTAATTTTCCACAGAACCCGAACCGAAGTTTCTCCAAGCTGCTTCGTTATCATTCATATTTATCAGCATCTATTCTCCTCGAACTGATCAAATGAAACAACTCTGTGGTTGTTTTGTCCTTTAACTGACCAAAATGCATAAGTTGTGCAGACTTATGTAGGAATTTGGCAGTTGCTTGTACCTTATTAAATTTATGATTGCTGATAAATGCAGTCCTATGGCTTGGCTTTTGAATGTGGTTCACCTGAACTCCTGAGATCCAGTCCCCCGGCAAAAACAGAGTAACATTGTGTATGCTGTTCAGTGTCAGGAGGGCTGTGATCAGTCTTATATCGGGGAAACTAAACAGCCACTGGCCAAAAGGATGGCCCAGCACAGAAGATCAACATCATCAGGTCAGGACTCTGCAGTCTACACTCATCTCCAGGCCAGCGGTCACTCTTTCAGGGATGAAGATGTTCACATCCTTGATAGAGAGGAACGATGGTTTGAGAGAGGAGTAAAGGAGGCCATCTTTGTGAAAAGAAACCGCCCATCATTAAACAGGGGTGGAGGCCTCCGAGTTCAACTGTCCCCCTCCTACAATGCTGTGATTGCTGGTATCACTCAGCCCTCTGTGAATAGCAAACAACCATCAGGGTGCTAACGATCCATTGTTAGGCTGATGGTCCTCCTTGATCATGTGAGCAGCTGGTTTCAGGCTGTCATCAGCCAACTGGTTGTGTAACACTGTGAGAGGGTGCTATTTATAAGACTGAGCTGAACCCAGCACCTCAGACTGAGGAAGTCTTTCGGACGAAAGACGAAACGTTTCTACAATTTTTTGCTTTGTTTTGTTTTTTTGTTTTTTGAATGTCCAGAGGACCAGACTTAGCTTTTTTAGATTTTTCTACCTGGATTATTGAGCATGCATCAGGGTATTCACCTGAACTATTCACTAAAGTTTCATAAAACGACTCCATGTCTAGAATTGGGAAAAACTATGCTGTGTTGCTGTTGGCTGCACTTCACTTTTCAAGTCATTTTCAGGTTTAATATACTGTTAATGAGCAAAAACGTACAATGAATTAGT
>JBBPBX010000006.1:0-14001 GCA_038048925.1 Garcialebias charrua | reverse complement strand
TAAGCTGGACTTAAAAGTCCCACATCCAAAGTGCACAGGCTTAAAAATACAATATGGCGGCTCCCGACTCCCACTGGCTTCAATTCCGAACAAGAGAACATGGAGACATGATATGTATTACTGTATGTCTACGATGAATACAACAAATTGTTCTTCATATATAAAGATAACTACACTTTTTCAACTCATTCCATTTTCATAGTGGTGGTATATCACCATCATATTTTCAGGTCTCTCTTGTAAATGAGTCCCTGAGACTCAATGGGATTACCCTGTATAAATAAAGGTTGAATGAAAACAATATTGGAACAAGGTACAGAACAGTAGGATATTTGCTTTATAATTTAACTGACTGAATTGCATTGGTACAAAGGTAAAATAAACAGGTGAACAAGACATGAATAAACAGACAGAATAAACCACCGTAGATTTAACTTCCAAACTGCATCGGTACACAAGTTGTGCACTGTGAATGTGTGCTCCTTTCAGTCAGTATGGATATTCTCTCTCCAGGTCTCTATTGTAAATGGGTCCCGAGGCTCCATGGGATTAACCTGTATAAATAAAGGTTGAATTCATTCTTCCCATTCCTACTGTTCGTATAAATGAGAAGTGATTATATTTTATGATTTTACCTCTAGATTTCTTATTTCCCACCAACCAACCAACAAGAATAACTCTGAGTAGGGAACATGTCTTACAAAGTTTTGAAGTTTTCCTTTCCCCCAAATTGCAACTAATTAAAATAGTCTTTGGAGTGTAAGGCCCCCCAAAAGCAGTTAAATGAGCCTCAGCAAAACCTCCAAATGTGTCTTCTTTCTTTCCTAAACAGCTGCGTCTCACCAGGACTGCACAGTGAGGAGTGTTCCTCTTGAAATGGAGAGGGAGAGATAACCGAGAATAGATTGAGAAAGAGAGAAGTGGAAAGATCTGGAAGACAAAAATGAACCAAGAGATTGGCAGATGGAAAAAGGTCAATAACGTAAAGACAATTGGCTCAGCGTTGTCTGGGAAGCATGAAAGATTTAATTTCCTGGTCAAACATGCAGAGACATTTAATGGCAGAGGGCACAATGCCTCTAATATTGTGTTTTTCAGCCTCAATAACCAAAACAAATACACATCATCCCTCTGGACTCTCTTTGAGGGACTCAGCGCTAAAACACACAACTGCTGCTAATATACACTGCACCTCTTTCACTCATACACACCAAGGACATCAAGGCTGGCATAACTTGCCCCTGTTTTTCTAGTGCAAACTGACAATTTGGCTCCATCATTTCCATGGAAACGCAGAACAGGACTGCCTGTGGAGGCATGTCTAAATATACACGCATGCCGTCGAGCTTCCATCGCTTCAGAGGACATTCTATCGACTTCGCTTAATTTCCCGCAAACGAACCATTACCATAACCTTTATATAACTATCATAACCTTTAATCCAAGCCTAAACTAAACATAACCCAAGTCTCCATCTGATGTATTGATTTATGTTTTTTAGCGTAGGACACACAGTCCTCACAGACGGACTGCGTAATTAGATTTATAACCTGCACAGCACTAAAAGAATAAAGATGTTGAGAAAGTCAAAAAGGATTGTGGACATGTTCCTTCCAGTAAATGTCTCACTGAGAAAGGTTATTTTTCTCTGGTTGGGCAGTTTTCTCCCAAATGAAAGTGATGGATTCAAGATTTCTTGCATCTTGTCAATCTGTCAAATCTAAATGTGAACTCAGGTAAATGTTAGACTGCAATGAAATAAGGAGCTGAAGCTGCAAGGACTGATTCACAAACTAACCAATGAATACTGAGCAGCCTCATTTCAATCTGATGACACACGCAGAAGGATGAAGGGGATGGCATGATACGACATCCACCAATAACAATTCACCAACCCCTCTTCAATTGTCCTTTCTTTCTCCTTTGGTCCTCTGTATGTAACCCTGACCTTCCTCTTCCTTCTGTCTGCTTTTGACTTTCAGTTGGATTACTTAAATTAAAAAGTCAATCCCTGAAGGAACGACATAACCTCCTCCCACACGTCATTCCCTTACACCTCTATACCCCCACCGTTAGTGAATACCAAGTAAGGTGGCAATAAGTTCCTAATAAGTTATTAAATATTTTAATGGTTAAATATCCAGCTGGTCCTGCTGCATGTGGAAACAAAATATGAAAGTGAGCAGCTATGCAGCCCTACAGGTTCAAGTCAACGTTATGTGCTTCGCATCACAGAATAATACCTGCCTAGGAGACATTTTCAATTTCGACTTCCTATTCAGCCTCCAGTGCATGAAATGTGCATTAAATGAGTCAGAATCATCAACTTCCCAAATTTGCTTGCAGCTTAATATAAACCTTGGCAATTCCGTGGTTAGTGGAGTAAGGACAGATAATTGCAAAGATTAAAAAAAAATAATGGTGTGGGATTATAATCTCTTAGATCAACTCTTAGCTGCTTTGGCAGGGACCATTATTTTTCCGTTTGAGCAAAAGTGATCTAAAAAAAAAAATGAAGACACAAAAACAGTTTTTTATCTGTCTTTTTTATTATTATTATTTCCATTTTGAACATACAGAACATGAAGAACATAAAACAAAAATCCCACCCACCCCTTCCCTCCCACACCAGATCTGTCACACATACACAAATGAATTAAAAATGAATTACACAGGCATTAACAAGTTTTCCACATACAACATACTGTAAAAGGCTGCCACATATATTATGTTATATTATCTAATCTTTTTACAGAACCCTTCAGGATATGTCTTATTTTTTATAGATGGATATGAAACATCACTTCTCTTATCCAGTCTACATATGCTGGGTGGTGTGGGTCCTTGCAGTTGCACAAAACCAGCCTCCTGACCAGGAGAGAGTCAAAAGCAATCGCAGCCTTCTCGTACTTGCTGAAGGACGTATCCTCAGGGACCTCCCTGATCAGTGAGATGAACCGTGATGAGTGTACAGTTCTCCCACATATTCCAGAGAAGGTGTCAAAAACAGATTTCCATAAGGTCTGTAGTTTGGGACAGGTCCAGAATGTATGCAGAAGTGTAGCTGGAGTTTGTTTACAATGATCACATGCGGGGTCCAGGTCAGTTTTGATCTTGGACAGCTTGTCTTTGGAGCAGTGCAGCCGGTGCACTACGTTGAATTAAATTACAGCATGTCTCAGACAGATTGAAGATCAGTAAATGTTCTTAAAGACCATGACCCACCATGTTTTCAAATTGCATCGCCATTAATATGTAGTAGTGACTTAAATAATAAAACAGGAGCGTTTTATTGATATTGTAGAGAAATAACGCAAAATGTGTTATTTCATGACTTAAAGGAGATTTTAACGCAGCAGCTGCGGCATAATGTGTCCCTCTCCATATATGGGCATCGACGTCACTGAAGGATCCACCTTGAATGCAGACAGAGTTATAACGAGCATCATGCATCAACGTAGCTTTCTTATTTCTGACCAGAGTAGTTACGAATACAACTAAGAAAATGCCAAACCGATGTGTTGCCCAGTTCTGCAGCAATACCTCGAAGGATGGCGTTAGTGTTCATTATTTCAAAATCAAAAGTATTCAGAATGCATGGATAAAGTTTGTTCAAGTGAAACGAGCTGACTTCATTGCTCCATCGCGTAGCAATGTTTTGTGTTCAAAACACTTTAAACCGGAAGACTACGAGTCAGCAATGATGCAGACATTTGGATTTAAGGGGAAAAGTGATACGAGACTGAAGGAAGACGCTGTGCCAACTGTCCATGCAGTTCCACCGTGCACCAGACCTGGAAAACTGGACTCATCTCCCTCCGAGGACCGACCAGCGAAGAAGGCTCGCACCTCGACAGTTGTGAGAAAACGGGAGGTTTTGCGGGTGAGACTTTTACCCGCAAATGCATCGCGATTTTGTTTTTATCTTTTTATTTATCGCTGTGGAGTTGTAAGCTATTGTGCCTCACTTCGACAGTAGTAGGGGTGGGGTAGGGTGGGGGGTATTTCCGTAAGGTAATGCAGAGAAAAAACGAGAGAACAGATGGACACAAACGTTTTATAGGCAAATGGTCCTTACAATCCATTTTTTGTTTACTCAAACAAATAATTTTTGTTTGAAAAAGGCTACTGGCACATAGCTTACCAGTCCGTGTTTTCAATCCGAGAAGGTGCGTTCTCTGACAACTCTTCTTCTGCACGGAGAGCTGCCTCTTGCCTTCTTCCTGGTTCGTACATGTACGGAAAAGATCCTTGCTGATACATACTTTCAGTCTGGACATCTACATCTTGTTCTCCATCACTTGCAGATAAATCATCAAAAATATTGTCTAAGCCACTGTAACTTTCACTGAAATCATCATCACTCTCATAAACCTCGATCACGAACTCACTCCAGTGCCTTCTGACTGGATCCTTTAATTACGTCATTCCGGAGTTCGGCAATCATCGGTGCGGGTTTCCGGATGCTTCCGGGACTCCGTTTTTTTTTTTACACTTGTCTGACCCAAATGCAAAAATGAAAATAGACATCATATTCTACTACAGTAATTGTCCAATATGGTGAATTGTTACTGTCACGGTGGGTGTTGGACTTTAATGATCCTTTTCCAGATTGAGCCTGACATGGATTCCTCCAAGTCCGTTTCCCATTTCAGTTTAAGGGAGTTCGAACTGGTCTCATGGTACGAACTGAGCAGTGTATCAATCTTACTAAGGGCCCCCTTAGTATCAGACCTGCATTCCAAAATCTTACCACAAAATTTTTAGAGGGGTACAAGACACAAAAACTGTTTAAAAAAGTTTACATGGCTTATCTAAACTAAATGTCAAGCTGAGGAGGAATTAATGCTTTGCCTCATTTAAAATACAGAATTAGCTTTTTTCTGCTGATGTTGTTCTATGATGCTGAAAAACAGGAATAATTTAAACCCAAATGAAAGAGTCATTAGTTATATTCTCAATTGTGTATTATTTCTGTATGTGTGTGTGTGTGTCAGCAGGCAGCAGCTGTGGCGTCTGTCAGCGCTGCTTGTGATTAAATCATAAATAATTAACGCATTAAAAAGAGACACCGAGAGCAAAGGAGAAATGGAAGAGGGAAAAGACGAGGGTAAGTGAAATCATGTTCTCCGGGGGGGTTGATTGTTGCAAAAAGCCCGAGCTAATGCATTTGTACGGTCAGTGTCACCCGGTTGGTTTCACTCCTTCTTTCAGTCTTTTTTCCAGCTTCTTTCAGAGTTTCCACAGTGCAAACGTCTGCAACAGCAAACTCCTTTGTGTCGATCTCTCACCTCACCTCCGTCACCTGTTCGTCTCAGCAACGCACTCCACTGTTTGACAGAACGTTTATCCTGCGCACGATTCATGACACATCAGCACTCACCTGACATTTGTGTTTCCAAAGAAGTCTCCATCCCTCCGTTTGCCATCAAGCACTTTACAAAAAAGTCTAAAAAGTACTGGCATTACATCAAAGAAAACACCACTGAGACCAACAAGGTGTCCTTTTGATGAGGTGACACCACCTGTCAGTGCTGAGTGTATTTGATGCAAACAGCAGCTTTTTGCAATTTGAGAAAATGACAATGTTCACAGAGAGGTCTCTCTGACCTGCAGCAGAAAATCACAGCTTTACCATGATTTGATCTTGGAAACAGCTGATTGATTTCTTTGCAAGATCACATTGTTTTTTGCTTGTTTGTTTGTTTGATTTAGTGCTTTCAGACTACAGTACAGGGATATTTCTGTGGTTCCTATACCCATTGAGAAATGAAAGACTATACATTTTTTGTTTTTCTACACAGGTACTGCAGACCCTAGTTTAGGGAATAATGTCTTCAGTATCTTGTTAGTGCTTTTTGAGCATACGTTATCCACAAACCTGAAAGAAACCTTCCATTCACTTTACCTCTTTGGCTGCACTTTTTCTTTATTTGAGGGGAGAAAACAAAATCCCAAATCAATCTAGGGAGGAACGTAACATTTTCGAGAACTAACCCTGAGATGACTTTTGTTGTAACTTGGCGCTATATGAAATTATTGAAGTTCCATGATTTGGTAGATTATAATATTTTAGCAGTTATGTATAGAGCTCAAATAATGCATTACCTTTAAATATCCAAATGCATTTTGTTAAAAGACAAAGTTGTTATAATCTTAAGGGGACAGAGATGTTTGTAAAACCACAATTCAGAACTAGTTTGAAGGGACGTCTACCTCAATCCAGGGAATTAGATTATGGAATGGCTTGGAGAATGTAGTTAAAAATGCCAAGTCACTGTTTACATTTAAGAAAATGATTAAAACTAAATTGTTAAAAAAATATATATATGAAGTAGCGTAATGTGTATTGTATTAGTTAGAAAATTAGAAAGAGTTGTTCATTTCGTTCTGTTACTGGAAGATTATTATTGTTTGAACTGATTGTCTGAAAAAAGGGGGCAGATACAATACGATTTTTTCTTCTTTCTGCCACCTTTCACTTTTTATATTTTGCACGTTATCATTTATGGGATTGTTTTGTATTGTATTTGTTAGAGAATTCAAACATTGATCATTTAAAACTTATTACTTTAATGTATTCTGATGAATCATTAACCAGTTTGCTTTCCTAAAAGTCTTTGTGTATGAAACAAAACATCTCTGAAGAACACAACTTGTTGCTTCCTGCACACAGAACAAAAACACTGATTAGGCCAGCTCATGTTTTAATCACAGATAATCTTTTGACATTACGTTATTGTTTGTTTTGACACTGCCACATTTTCCATGTGCTATCTGAAACTGTCTTCCTGTTACTCATCATTGTCCTTCTTTTGAGAGAATAAAAACCCAGCACACACTTTCCAATTCGGATTTGATCTCAAATAGTTTTGAAACTTGTTTCAAAGTGTCTTGAGGTGATCTCCCATTTTCAAATTCTGCTGCTCTGAAAATTAATTATTGTCTCTCTTCTTGTGTGGTTCGTGTTTAAGTTGAAGGTGTTTAAAAATCCTCCATCAGTATTTTTTGTAAAAAATGAACACATTTAACAAACATAAACATATAAAAAACTGAATTGAACCATCTCAGTCTGAGACAGTAGGTGGGTAAATGTCCACATTAACACAGTTCTAAAAAACAAAGGAAGAAAATATTGAGCTTATGGTGAGTTTCATTTGTTAGGGGAGTGGGGGTGCAGAGGTTAGATGGGACTGTGATCCGAAGGTCACTGGTTCAACTCCCCGGTTCGACAATATAAAAAATGTGGTTGGGAAAGGTGAACCACACCTGCCTCCACCCTCATTTGTCCCACTCTGGGCCCTTGAGCAAGGCCCTTAACCCCCACCATCTGCTCCCCCGGGTGCCAACAGCTCTCTGCTCCACACAGAGGGCTGTGGTAGCTCAGTGATCTGTGGTTACATCAGGAAGGGCATCTGGCGTACAAATTGCCAAGTCTTCATGCAATTTAGTTCACTGTGGTGACTTCTGAAGAAGGGAGCAGCCAGAGGAAGAAAAATAAGGTGAGCAATAATAATGCAAACCACACGGAAAGACCGCAGGTCCAAATTGGAATTGAACCCAGGACCTTCTTGCTGTGAGGCAACAGTGCTAACCACTGAGCCGTCGTGCCTCTTATCTGTGGTTGGGCCACAGTTCAGGAGAAAAAGCCAGCTACACTTTCCAGCTCTTTCTTGGGGAACCCAAGGTGTTCAAAAGCCAGACAGGTTCAAAAACCCCTTTAGCAAGTTCTGGGTCTTCCCCGGGACCTCTTACCAGTGGGACATGCTCAAAAACTGTCCAAGGAAGGTGCCCAGGTGGCATCCTAATCACATGCCCGAACCACCTCAACAGACTTCCTTTGATGTGAAGGAGCAGCGGCTCGAATCCAATCTCTCAGTGGACGATGGAGCTCCTCACCCTATATTTAAGGCTGAGTCCAGCTGTGCTATGAAGTAAGCTCATTCTGGCCACTTGGATCCTGGATCTCATTATTTTTGTCATGTTCTATCTATATATGTACGTATACTTAATAACCATAGGTGAGGGTTGGAACCTCCCTACTGATGGTGATTTTAAATGTAATTTTAAAGTGTTTTGCATAACATTTGGCACTTACCGTATTTTTTTGGAGTATAGGTCACACCTTTTTATCATTTTTTCATGGCCTGCGGCCTATAGTCAGGTGCGACCTATATATGGCTTTTTATAAAATAAGCTGATTTGTAATAATTTATTAACAAAAATTAAACCGAGACACACTCTTACAATAATGTCAGCTAACAAATGTATTTTTTTTAGGTTTTTATCCTGCTAAAATTATTCATATATTAAAGAAAAGTTCAGCTCAGACACAAATTTGCTATAATTTTCTTTATCAAACAATTAATTGTTTTTAAGTGTTAATCTTCTTTAAAGCCTTGCTGTGCGCTCCTGTGGAAGAGACATTTGCAGCAGAGCTAAACACGGTCCACATTTTGACGTAGGTGCGACCTATACTCAGGTGCAACCTTTATATGGATTTTTCCAATTCTTTGGCAATAATTGGATGGTGCGACCTATACTCGGGTGCGACCTATACTCCGAAAAATACGGTACTTTTAAGTATTTCCCTTAACATTACCCTTCCATCCAAGGGATGGTTAAAGGAGCTGTATGTAACTTTTCTAACAATATATTTTTAACATATTTCTTCACTCTGTCACTACCTCCTGACATACTGATTTTAGACAAGTAATCTCTGAAAAAAACTATTGTCCCCTTGCTTCTCTAAAAGCATTTCTAAAAAGCCACAGTGACACGCCGTTAACCAGCCAATAAAAACAGAGTTTGTAACCAGAGCCATATATATAGAGAGTTCCGACACGCTTTGATCTCACCGACAGGCGGTCAATCGTTCCAAACAACGGCTATGGAAACCTTGTGGAGCTGCGCCCTCTGGCGGCGACGGAGCGCTACTGCAGGCAGAGTCAGACTGTTAACCAGAGCCATGGAACAAATCGCCCCCTCCATGACCCACGTGACTTCCGCATCCCATTCGTACAATGGAACTCTATGGGAGTGTCGCAACTCTCACTTTATATGGCTCTGGTTGTAACCAGCCAATAAAAACAGAGCTTGAATTTGAATTTCAGCAGAGCAAGGGGTAAGTTTCTGGTCCCTCCCCTTCAGAGCCATATATGGCTCTGAGGGGGAGGGACCAGAAACGTGTCTCTGTTCAAAATTTTCCTAAGTTCCAGAAATTACATACTGAACCTTTAAGGCTGCATGATTATTACATTTATAGCAGTGGGGAATCAGTTTTAGGAAAGTTATAACTAATGCTACAGTTTGAAAAGTCTTAAAATGATATAATAAATAAGTTTATGATGGCATAAATTAGGCCATCCTCTTCACCCTCGTAGGTCAAACTTCTGCAAACTTAGTCTTCATGTTCAGTTGGCATAAATTGTGACGAATCAATGTGCTTTTTTTTTTTTCTTTTCTTCAGGAATTATAGGCTTTCAAGTAAACATTTAAAGTCATTGTTGGTGAAAAGTCAGACTGGTTAGTTTGTTTGTTGAGAAGACGTGAGCAAACGACTACTGAAGTGTGAAACAAAATGTTAATGAATCACTCGGGATTCCAAACAGACAAAACAGAAGTGGCAAAGGAAGCAAACAAACTGTAGCTATGTTTCCATCCAATTTAAATTCGATTTTTGAGCGAATTTTAGAAAATTTCGCTAAAATGTAAATTAAAATTATGAGGATCAGAAGTGTTTCCATTAACTGGCTTGAAGCGCATCTGCAATGCCACGCAAAGCGTCTCTACGTCAGACGTCAGCGTCATTACGTCACACGTCAGCGCCATACGTCAGACGTCAGCGTTACGCACTTCCACAGTAAACAGGAAGTAGCGTTTGAAAACAGACATCTCGGCAAAATGGAGAGAATATTTCAGGTATGTGTTGCTATCGGGCAAGTTGTATTTATTCTGTCATGCCAACTAGTTTTAGCGATGTTACATGTTGTCCGGAGCGGAAACAGCTGATCAGTCACGTGACGTGAATGTTCGCTGCGGCAGAACTGAGTCGGCTAATCTGTTTCCATCTGTCGTTTAGCCGACTCAGCTCTGAATCGACTCCCCAAAAACTACCTCAAGCGAGCGTATAAACTTTAGAGCGACTTAGAGGAAGTTAACTCGAATTATGCCGTTTCCATTTAGCTTTTCTGATGCGATGCTTCATAATGCGCACCTAGAAACCTTGATGGAAACACGCCTTGTGACAGTGAAGGAAGTAAGACATTTTTTCGAGTCTAGAAATTAATTGCTGAACAAAGAAGAAAACCAAGAGACTTCTTAGATGATGAAACGGTGCTAGTGAAGTTGTTTGTTGCAGCGCCACAAACACAAAGGTGACGCGCTGCATGTGTCATGTTGAGCGACTGAAGACCCGTAAAAGATCCCAGTCATCATCCCTGGACAGAGTCAGATAAATACATCATCAAGTGTTTCCTCCCCCTGTTGGTGATGTGGACAGAAGATACAAGGAAACGGTAATCGAGGCCCGGCAGCTCGGATGTGAGTAGTCACCGGGGAGCAGAGCTGGAGGTGAAACTCTGCCTGTTTCAATCTTCCAGAGCGACGTTACAATCTGCTCCCCGAGGAGAAGCAGCCGGTGACTCCTGCGGCTCGTTAGGGACTGAGACGGGGGAAATAAAAGAGAAACTAGAGAAGTATTCAACTGAAGCTTTGAAGAATCTTCTTCATTTCAATCAAATACATACATGCACTGTAAGAAATGTCCGTAGAATTTACATTGAAACTATGTAAAATCACAACATAAAAATACTGTAAAATGGAAAGCATAAATGTTTTGTTTAATTCACAGTTAACCTTTGTAAACTGTTAAACAATCTTTTTACGTTGTTTGTACAACAAAACTGTGTGCGAATAATCAAATATATTTGTTAAAACTACAAATCGTGGTAAAAAACACAAAAAAATACTGTAATGGCTATAACAAAACAATTTTGTTAATATGACATTAAAATGCTGGAAAAACTAAAGTTTTGAACTGTTTTTGAAAATACAAAACACAAAGGTAAATCACTTTACAAACTTCTGCTGTACTTTTAACATGATTGATGGAAGAATAATGACAAAAATAAGTTTGCATAGAGCACGAGACCTGAGTTTGCAGGTCGCTTTTGTAAATGAGCCCTCGAGGCTCAATGAGATTTACCTGACTAAATAAAGGTTGAATGAATGAATGAAAAGATAGTGATTTGTATACTTTTAAAGATAGTGATTTGTATATTTTTTTAAAGTTAGAAACAAAATGTTAAGTGTTGTAAGTCATGTGACCGCGTTGGGTGGGGGAGAGGGGTTGAACTAAAAACGTTTTTCTTTCTTTCTACTAAAAAGAAACTGTCCAGATGAACTGATTGAGAATGAGCGGGTTTTTCTTTTAGTTTCTGCAAACACATTGCCTGGGACCAGAGCCTTTCTCGCTGAGCTCGGTAGGTGGCGGTATGCACCTTTACGTTGCTTGCGATCCGCCATGATAGAAAAGAAGAAGAAGAAGAACTGGCCTCGTCACGTTCACGGCTGCAGCTAGCCAGATACAGTACTGCTGTTTGGAGGAGCGGAGAAGAAATTTTCTAAAAACTTTTTACATCTTGTTTTGGAGTCTTTGGCTGTTGATTCAGAGAAAATAACATTTCCACGTAAGCTTTACGTTTACTTTTTTCCTACCGGGAATGTCTGCTGAACTGTTAGCGCATGTTGTAAGCTAATGTTAGCATATGTTATAAGCTAATTTAAGCACATGTTGCAAGCTAAGCTAAGCACATGTAATAAGCTAATGTTAGCACATGTTGTTCTAAGCTAGTGCCGTTAGCTTTTAAGACTGCTACACCAATGTGTGATAAATCACACACCCACCAAATTTTCTTAAATGATGACCTGCGTCTTTTGCACAAAGAAACTGGACACTTTAACTTAGGGTATATGCTACATTGCAAAGTGCATGGATAGGATTGAGCCTCGTTGTCTTTTAAAGTGTGTTGGTGCTAACTGTAGTCAAACATTTACAACTTACTCTGCTTTCAAGGGTCATTTTTATCATTTACATAATGCACCTGCGCCACAAGCTACAGCCGTTGTTGCCGATTTAAAATGCGCGGTTGCATTATGTGCCCACCATTTTCTCATGATGGTGAAAGAGCTAGTGTCTCACTTAAATGACCATATTGGAGAGGGCAGGTCAGTGTCATGCCCAGTTAAAGGTTGTAAGAATGTCTTTACAAAGAAGTCGTCATTTACTTCTCATATGTGTAGGAAGCATAAAGCATGCTCCCCTGATAGTATTGATGACATGTACATGGAAACTTGCCCTCAGTCCTCAAGTGCACTTGCCAGCACAGATAATTCTGAAAACACACATGAAGCCATGCAAGCAGCCAGTGAAGCTATTGACATGCCAGAGAATGATAGTGACTCATATCTCAGAAATGTGTGTGTCTTTTAACTTAAACTGCAAGGGCAGATGCTCATACCTGCTTCTACTATAAAAATTATTGTTGAGGAAATGCAAAATATTCACGAGTTAGGTCAAGCCTACACCATATCGAAAGTAATGTCCTTATTAAAAAATATGAGCCTAACAGACGAAGTGATCTGTCAAATCTGTGACTGCATGAAAACGTCTGATTTGTTCTCTGCCTGTCATCAGGGACAATTAAGAACAGTGTATTCCAGAAACCAGACATTCACAAAAATGTTTAAATATACAGAACCCAGAACAATAAAATGTTAGTAGAAAATGTTAACACTCAGAATGTGATCTAAATAATGAAAAATGTGTTGGTGAAATATTTTAACATATTATTTTACACTTTGTGCCCCATGCACAATGTTCTAAACAGGCATAGACATCTTCTTATATTGTACATTGTAAACCTTTTTTTTCCTCTCTGTAATTTACAGACCTGAAAACAGCTCACTTTCGTCTGATGAAGCTTAACCTGCCCAATCGCTGTCATTGCTCTCAGTTTCACCCCAAAGTTCAGCATCTACCTCATCCAGCAGCCCACAGCTTGACTCGCACTGGGAGGACAATTTTGAAATTCCATGGACTAAATTTCAAGAAGAACTGTAAAAAAGTATCAAGTGCCTCAGAGAGGAGTGGCCATTTTTGTTTGATGAAATTGGCATGTCGATCCACTTCAAGGAACTCACTGGGAACGACCTCAAGGAGACCTTCATATGCAACTTGGATTTGAAGGGAAAAAGGCTCCTCAACTACCTGACCCCTGTTTGTGTCAAGAACAACAAGAAGTTCCTTCAGACTTATGCAAGACTTCAGAGGCTACGGGGACAGCAGAGTGGCTGCTCAGAGGATGTGAAAGAGATGGTCCTGCTTCTCCTCAACTACTTTCATGAGAAGGAGGAGTCCATGTTCTTCTATGTACCGGTAGATGAAACGAGTCTGGCAGAAGATGTGCAACTGGAGCAAGTGGCTCTAATGCCAACCATCATTGTCTGTGGTAAGTCTGCTTCATATCTAATTTATTACGTTGTACTACTAATGGATTTTCTCATGCGAGTATAGGACCTAATAATATATACGGTACCCTGTTCAATTATTATTTTTTCTTTATAGGACAGTCATGCTATTCCTCAACAAGGTACATGCTGAGTCTGGACCGGACCCTTATCAACACAAACATCCCCTCCTTCGTTTCTGCGTTGTGCCTGATGTTCGGGAGCTACTATTGTTTCAACATCCATTATCCGTCTGAGCTGGCTTCAACTCTGGAATTGCTTCAAAGGTAAATAAATATGGCTTGCTTTCAATTTGTAATACTATAAAACAATATGTATTTTACCCAGATGCATGCTCAATAATCCAGGTAGAAAAATCTAGAAAAGCTAAGTCTGGTCCTCTGGACATAAAAAAAAAAAAAAAAAACTCTAGAAACGTTTAATCTTTCGTCTGAAAGACTTCTTCAGTCTGAGGTGCTGTATTCAGCTCAG
>JBBPBX010000005.1:202509-222678 GCA_038048925.1 Garcialebias charrua | reverse complement strand
ATATTGTGTGCGCCTGTGTGTGTAGGTGACTTTAGACTTAGAGGGACAGAAATGTGTCTGTTTACAGCAAGCATGTCTGGAGTGTGAACATCTTGAGGTTAGTTTTTGGCTAACTTCACACAAGCTGTGAGTGAGGTCTTTCTCATGGTCCATGCTATGCAAATGCCCTCATGCATACACACATATTCAGCGAAACTGTGCACAAAGCACCTCCTCCTGCAGAAAACTACACACATCAGTAGTTGATGCACATAAAGGAGGAGGCAGGGCAATGCAGCTGTTGAAACAGCCGAAGACCTCACTTGGCACACTTTAGCAGTTTAATGTTGGCTAAGTGAACAGGTTTGAAGGTTGCTTGTTATGAGGATTGGAAACTATTTGTTGAGGTCTGGCTGTCCACAGGGAATGTAAAATATATGATAAATACAGGTCTCCTTTGCAGTACCGTATATTAATGTGAATAAAACATGCTTGCGTTTGTTTGTTTTAATTAGTCAGGAAGTTAGCTACATCTCTGTTGCATAGATCGCACACAGACAACATTATCCCAGTGGTTAAGTCTCTCAACCAATTTTAAAAATGTTTAAATGCTTAAATATTTACTGTCAACCAAGCAAGCAATTCTGCAGAACAACCTACTGACAATCAAATAGGAAAAGTTCAAATCAGGGGGACAGATGATCACATTTTAAACTATTTAAAAGTCCAAAGTGAAATTAGTTTTATTTATTAGACTCTTAACACATGGTATTGAAAATCTTTTTTTTTCAACATACAGATGAAGTAGGAAATGCAACACAATCATCAAAACATTCACCAACTGCATTATAAAGGTATGTTTGCATATGGAATTAAATGTATTTTGACAAATACCTTTTCTAGCCTGCATTAATGCATGTTTCTGCATTGAAAGAATACATACAACCATCTTAAACATAATTACCTTCATAGAATTGATAAATTATGTATCGTCTTAAAGCTCACCAATAATGTTTGATGTTCTACAATTAGCTAACAAAACTGCAGATAGCTTGTCTTTATTGCTTTTTTCTTAAAATAGCACATTTCTACTTCCGGCTCTTGGCGAAGCAGGCCGCTTCTCTGCTCCTCTCCTGCCCTAAAGATTTCCTCCTCCCTGATTTGCTCTTTGTCTCGTCTGCAACTCTTCAGTGCTCACTCGAAGCAATTTGAAACATGGATTTAATCGTGTGGGCTGTCTCCTCTATCGATAAAATTTTTTACACAAAGCGCTCCGGACCAGGAGAACCGGCGTGCCCCCTCGACACGCATGCGGCCGGGTATATCATGGATTCGTGGGACGAGTGGAAGATGATGTGTCTGACCGTTCTTTCGGTCGAGGACGTGGAAGATCTGTGGATAATTGGATTTATGGTAGCAGGTGCGCTGCTCTTTGGCTTGTGCGGGGGCTTCTGCTACTGGAAACTAAGGAAGACTTCCGCGGCGATCAACGCGCTGTCGAAACTTCCTGCTCAGAACGACTCTTTGATCCGAGCTGTGACCTCAATGAACCAGCTGTTGTTCGAGCTGAATCGCACGATGGGAACGGTCGTGGACGACCGCAGACCTGCGGTGCGGTTTGGGACTCGTTTACAGCCGAGCGGGCTACATCAGGGAGGAGAGGGAGACCTGTAGCTCGGGTTGAATGAAAGCTCACATAATTTGGACGAATTGGACTCAGACAGCACCTGGACTCAAGGCTAAACAGTAAAAGTACACTGTAGCCTGCCCTGAAAAATAAATAAATCAACTAATCTAATCGGGACACCCCAAGTAACCTTGAACAAAGGCTGACTGCAAATCTCTCCTGGAGTCTGAAGCTACTGGAAAGAACTGTCCCCCCCCCCCCCCGAGAGCTCTCTGTGTGCATTCAGATGAGCGGCTGAGTCCATCTGCAGAACTGTGCTCTATCTGGACGATTGCTCACAGACTTATCTCACTGCTCCGCCACCAAAATGCAACATGTGATTTGTCTTATCTGTGCTTGAGCTGGTAGAGTTTTTTGACTGTATCATAGAATGTCCTAAGACAAAATGTGATAGATTCTTTTTTGAATACCAATGATTATCCTATTGTAACCTTCCTTTTTTTCCATATCTGATTGTTTGGCGGCGCGGATTAATTTCTGCTGCGGCTTCCGTGCGTACGTCCCCTCTTAAGGATGATGCGTGCGCCAATTGCAATGTTTTGTGCCCCGGTACAACGACGATGCCAATAAAGATATATTCTATTCTATTTTCAACATAATTCTTTAAAAATCTCTCTCATACCTATCACATGTGAATATATTGTGTAATTTGCCACACTTTTAAATAGTTTCCCCCCCCCCCCCAAAAAAAACAGTGCAGTAACTTGTTTTGCTACAACACTGTGATCTGCATGATATTTTTCCACAATAACCTGACTTACAGATGACCACGGGCTACAAAATTAGGTACCACTTTACAATAAGTCTCCTCTTATAGATGGCTAATAAAGATTTTACAGATACACTATTAATTCCTCTATAAGCACTTTATAAATCATTAATATATTAATATATGTTTATTATGTATTAATTAAGGGTGACAGAGACACAACTGACCAGTTTCTTTCCAAATAGTGAGCCGAATCTGTTCACCTATATATTTAATCTAGAGTTGTTATATTAAACATTTCAGATTAAGTTACTACCTTGTAAGCACAATAAACATTTGTAAACCTAATTTTTAGGATATAATATTAGTTGTAGATACTTATAATGCAGTGACAAAGTACAACATTATTTGCTAAAGAAATAGGTTTACAAATGCTTATTGTGCTTACACAGTCTTAGTCTGAAATGTTTGATTTAACAACTCTAATATGGTGAACAGATTTGGCTCACTTTGGCAAAAAAAACTGGTCAGTTTTGTCTCTCTGTCACACTTAATTAATACATAATAAACCGTTATTATGATTTATAAATTGTTTATAGAGGAATTAATAATGTATCTATAAAATGTTTATAGTCATAAGGTGAACCTTATTATAAAGTGTTACTCAAAATTATCCAAAAATGGCAACTGTCACCATCCGGGTATTCGGCTGTTGTTGACACAAGTAGAGTTCCCTTTCTCAACTGAATCAAAAAAGTTGGCCAGTGTGAAAAGTAATACCATAATCACAAGCTAGCAAATAATAAATTTTAGCTTCATTGAACCTACTAGTGTTCCCATGTCCTTTTCCTTTTGCTTTTATTGAAAGAAAATTGCAAAACAATTTATTCATAATGAAACTTTGTTGTTAACCAAGAATGTTTTAATATAGATGTTTTTCCTCCTTGAGGTTGCGGTAATGGCATATGTGACAACTTTTCCCACAGTGTGGCCTTCAAGGCTTTAACGTGCAGGAGTGAGACACAAGTTTGCCATTAAACCTCTTAATTTGTGCATTGTTTGTAAGAATTAGACTGCAGCGGGGGAGAGTCCGCATGTTTAATATGTGTGCATTGGGATAGCAAGAAAAAACATGCTATCTTGGGGTTGCGTCCTCTGAATTTAGCTTTGTGTTGACCTCTCACCCACATTTAACTTCAACAGTTCTCGGCCTACTCCTCTCTTGCCTCAGCCTCTTTCTGCTGCCCACTGCCAGGCACTTTTTTTTCACACGGTAGACTTCTCAGGAAACATGCTCATATTTGTGGCTTCTGGGGTTGGCAGCAGAGTGTGCTCTGCCTGTAATTTCTTATTATTTTAAATTTTTTCACTCCAACTTACCCTTGTACCCAAATTGAACAGTTGCAGTCATTTCCTGCCATCCCTATTCAAGCATCCCCCTATGCCAGCGTTGGCAATAATGTCCGTTTTTTTATTGGGTCTACAAGAGCTAAACAGCCTGCTCTGTGGTCCTTCATCCTCTTGTAAAAAAAATGCTTAGCATTACTGAGTGCACCCCCCAAAAAACCTTGAATTTAGATAAGGAACTGACTGACAGTACACAAAACATTTTAGTGCTGAGGAACACGTTTGTTTAAATGTCTCACGAAGCAAAAGCAAACATTTTGGTTTTATTAAGGACCCGCAAATCTGTTAGCATGAGTACATATTTGGAGGAATCCTCCAAGATTTGGCCCGGCTCATCCAAAGCATATTGCTGGGTTGCAATCACGTGACCCGGAAGTGGCGCGAAATTCAGATGCGGGGCAGGAAGTGATTTTCCCCAGTTCAAAACACAGCAGAATGGATTACAGCAAGTATGCCAAAGCCCTAAATAAACTGGCGAGGACGAGTTTTGGGTTAACCATTTAGGATCAAAAGAAGCTTTAAATGGTTGTCGACTTGTTTCTGCCCGGGTGAGTAGTGAGATGTATTATTTATTTAGTAATTAGCCTATGCTAACTACGCTATCGCTAATGCTAACAACAAGTTTAGTTAGCCCCCTGTTATTTCTATGTGCGTGGATCTACTTAAAAATAATATATTTAGCTTCTGTAAAGCCAAATTCGTGCTGGAGTTGTATGTGTTAACGTTGAGTCATATGCATTTCTACACTGTAGGTCAGAGATCTACAGTAACTCCATTAAAAAGGTAAGTTAATGTACTGAAAATATTATGATTTTTTTTGTTTTGATAATACAGTATCATCAAGGTGATCGTATCTTCTTTGTAACTTCAGATACTAGCTGGTTAAACTCAAGGTGGCCATACATGGGAGCCTCACCAGATGGAGTCGTTTCATGTGACTGTCATGGAGCCAGGGTGTGTGAAATCAAGGTAAAATTTATTTCTCAAAAGGTTTGGACTACTGCACTGCAGACTTAGCTTTTTTAGATTTTTCTACCTGGATTATTGAGCATGCATTAGGGTACTGCACTGCAGACTTTGCGCACCTCACAGTATGAATGTTACAACTATAATTTTTTACTCAAATCTTTGTTGTTTGCATATTTCACAGCATGTAGCCGTAGTTTTGGGGATGGTCTTGCAGTTTGTGGGATGTTGCCTTGTTTCCAGTTAAAAAATGTGTGACCTTTCCATCACCTTTTAAAACTTAGTCCAGATTAATACATTCTTACCTGTGGAACACACCTGGTTGACAGAGACATAAATATAGTCTCATTTTCTAACATTGGTGTTGGATAGTGAAATGAGTGAAACACAATCTTTAAAAACGTATCATATTGAAATGTTTTGGAGACTACCGTATTTATTTTTTATGTCTAAGTTTCATTGTCTTGTCCTTCAGTGCCCACAGAGCAAACAGCATGAAGTCGGTCTGAGGATGTGTGCTGGACAGCCTGGTTTTTGTCTCGTCGTCTCGTCAAGGTTGGAGATTCTGTACAACTGGATAGGAACCATCCTTATTACCATCAGCTCCAGGATCAGATTCACATTGTGGATGTACAATATTGTGATTTTGTAGTATGGAGTGAAAATGATATTTATGTGGAAAGAATTCTGCCAGATGACCAGCTGTGGGAAACAGCAGTTCCCAAAATTCAGCACTATTTTACACATTGCATCCTACCTGAAATCCTGGGACAGAAATCCACACGTGACTAACCAATCTAAGAATCAAGAATGTTATTTGGAGTAGTTGATGAAAGGAGTTTGAAAAGTTTATACAAATTTAAACAGTTGCTCTTTTTTTCCCCAAAAACATTTGTCACTACCATAACATGTTTCAGCTACACCTGTAGCAAGCACTCTGCAGAAGGGTCATGTGATGTTGTTACATGTCATGACAGCTGTTTTTTATTTACAATAATCTTAATTGAAAAGTTAAGTATGTTAAATCAAATGATATATTTAAATCAATATGAGATTAGCTTGTGAATTTCAAAGGTGTTCTAATATGTTAAATAACAGCACATACAAATGTCATATGTCACAAATGTTGCAAAATGAGTCTACTTCAGAAAAATGTTTTTATTTCAATAGCAAAACTCATGTCATTTTAACTGACCAATATTCACAAAGATTGGTTATGGAGTTCATTGAATAAATTAAAAATATTCAACCTTATTGGGTAAATTTTTTTTTTGTCTTCATGAACAATTAACATGTACAAATATGGTCTGTAACAGTATTAGTGATTTAATTTACTTTTGATTTACTTTAAATGATAAATACATGTATAATCATTTAAACTTAAAATATTTATATAAATATAGTTGATTGAATTACTTGTCGCTCAGGCCACTCTATTAAGAATTGTAATCTTTCATGGAGAACATGAATCGTTCTAAAACAAATTCGAGACACAGTGGCTTTTGACACATTAAATCTATAGGCAAGGTCTTGAAGCTGCAGATGTAATCTGAGATGCATAAGTATCATAATAAATTGCTCAAATTTGGAGAGTGCTGACAGTGATGACATGCTGATGTATAAGGTTCACAGAGCTGAAAAATTTGCATCAAAACTAAAAAGTTGGGCAGTCCCGTATAAAACTTTGTTTTATCGTTGTTCTGGAAGGTTTCAGGAGTAAATTTAGTCACTGAGACTTTTTCCTTAAGGTCGCAGATCTCAGTTGTGTAGCCTTTCACTGCATCCTCCAGCTTTGTGAGGTCAACCATGCTTAGATCCGTCTGGCATTCTGCATCTGCAAATATTTAATTATTAAAAATTACGTTCAGAAATTCTATAAATAAATAAATAGTATTTTTATTTATTATTATTTTACCTTTGAATCGTTCGTTTTCAGGGGCTGGTAAGCTTTCTTCACAGAGCTCCTCTTCCAGACTGTTGGCCTCCTCAGTGCAGAGAAGCTTCCAGGCCTTAGCTCTTTCCCTGCGCCGGAGGGATGCTTCTGTTTGTGGCCACTCGTTACTTCTTTGGTACCCCAGGTTAACAGTGGGGGCCCAGTCTTGGGAATGTACATCACCTGCTGCACTCGGACAACCTAAATATAAGACACCACTTTAAAGTAAAACACGTAAATGCCTTTCCTAGCACTAAGCTAACCGCTAACAACATTAGCATTCTAATCGGATTTTTTCTGGGAACAACCAAGTGTTGAACCACTACACAAGCTAGGGCATAACATATCTTACCTGTCTTTCTAGTTACTGTCCAATAAAATATCTGAAAATATGATTTAAACGATACGACCCTTACCTGTAACAAAGTGGTCGCTGCAGACTCTCGTCAGTTTCTGCACCTCCTGTTTTTAGCCGTAGGTTGTAATCCACGTTTGTCGTCTTTTTTCTGTAAGTTTTTTTAAATTAATCCCCTTGTAGCATACTACTTTCGGAACACGAAAATAACTTTTATCTATCTCTCGATTAGAGCGGTTGCAACAACCGTAAACGGCACAGAATTTAGGCATGTTGATGCTGAATCAGCAACAGAAGGAAACGGCTGCGTTTACTTCTTGCCCCGCATCTGCATTCTGTGACGTCACTGCTACGTCATCTGAAACCCAGCAATTACTAAATGTGGGAGAGAGAGGATGAGAAAGGAAAAGAGAGCTGGAGAGAGTCGAGATGGTTATCTGAAGTGAGGTCAGAAATGAAACATGTCATAGCAAATTAGAGCCATGTTGTTTGAATTACTCTGACTTGCTTCTTCAAATTCTGCTTTTGGGGGAAAGGAAACGTAGACTTTTTATTGAGGAGAGCGCATGGCACAAACTGAGAGGAAAAACGGAAAGAAACAAGATAGAGAGACACGGAGCAGTTTACACAAGGAGCAAAAGAGATAAAGTACACCCCCCCAAAAAAAATTAAAAAAAATATTGGCACAGTTAGGCAACAGAGAAACAGTGAGCAGGAGAGGGAAACTTGACAGGAAAAAATGTTTTTTCTGGAACAAATAATGTGACTTGGGTTGAATCATGAGCCAGCCGAGGAATGATGATGTTCATGATGATGATGATGATGATGCAAAGGAACCTTGGACTCATTCCTGCTCCGAGCTAAGTTTGGGGCATCATTTACCAAACTCCTGGAGTGGGGCTCTTAAAGATGTGTGTGTGTGTGTGTGCGCAACAATAACCGCATACCCTAAACATCTTTGACCACCGACGCCTGTTTTTGTAGCTGGAAATCGGGATGGGCTCACTCGTTAGGAAGACTATTTCAGAAGATGGGCGAGAAGAAAAAACTGAAAGCTTGACAGGAGAAGGATGAGATGAGGGAGTGAGCAGAGGGACAGAAAGCTCGCATGCTCGCTGACTGGCCCTTCCAGTCACTGTAGTTCATCAGAGATGAGCCAAAGATTTGTCTTTCTTGGAAAATATGATCTCCTGAAAATTGGGAATTCCCAGAAAGAATTCCATAACTCTTAAAGAGCGAGAAAGCATCTTAACCGTAATGACAAAGTTAAATGGGTGATTAAACTCATTCCACATCAAAACACGTGTTCTCGTAATCTTTTTAAACGTTTGTCTTTCCTATAAGACACGTTCTTATTTTTCACGGTCTTCTCCGGGTTTACCGTAAACACCGGTGTATAATACGCACTTTTATTGCTCATTTGAATGTCCTGCGTATTATACACCGAAGCGTATTATCTACAGATTTTTTCCCATATTTTTAGACCCATTTTTGGCTCTGATTCGCTTTTTCATTTTGGCCTAAAAATGGTGCAGTACCAGTTTCGGCCGCTATGGGCGCTAATGCACCCTGTAGTCTGTTTACCTGCAGACTGTACCTGGAGGCGTATCCTGGCGCCATCTAGTGGCCATAAAAAAGACTGTCACGGCAGCGCGTATTATACACCGAAGCGTATTATCTACCGAATTTTCTGATTTATTTCCAAATATTGGCCAAAGCGTATTATACACCGGTGTTTACGGTAGTCTATTTTTTTTTTATTCCACCCTGCTGTTGTTGGGTTTGAACTGAGACATCCCATAAAACACAAATCACAAGGTGCACGTGTTTGCTAGAAAGACTTTCAAGAAGTATCTTGAACTCAGTACATCGTGTAGCCACAAACATGGGTATTAAGTGTTTCAAACTCAAACACACACAGAAGGAAACGAGTGCAAGAAAGCCGGGGTTAAGCTGAGCTGGTAATCTTCCCGTCAACAAAGAAATGCATTTACGAGACACGTGTGCTTTGCTGTTTGTCTCTGCCTGCATGTGTGTGTGTGTGCGCGGCTGTAAGTGTGTATTTGTATGGCCACACTGTAAGTATCTTATTCTGCGTTTGTATTGTGTCGAGGTCTGCCGCAGTGGAAGTCATGCCACCATAAACACAAGGACAGGCGTCTTTGAATAGCAGCAGTGTGTGTTGGAAGACATCGGGTGGTGAATCCATCATGTTACCACTGACAGGCCCTGCAATGGGAAATAAATATTTACTTTAAGCTTCCCCAAATCACATCCAGAGGTTGCTCTCTCTGCACTGGATGTCTCTTCTTTTCTTGTCTTCGGTTCCCGTCCTTTAGTGCTTGAGGCGATCAAAACATGGTTCTTTTCCCAGTTCCTTTCTTTCCTTTTACCTGTCTGCTGTTGAACGGGCTCATTGGCATCTTCACAAACTTGTACTGTAACGTACAGCAGAGCCAGAGCCCGTCTAGATTTGGATCACAGCTCGTGTTTCCACTAAAGCAGACAGCAAAAGAGGGTTCAAACGCACAAACGAACACACTCACACGCACAATCAGACTGGGTCAGCCTGAGATATCCATCTGGGATTTGTCATGTCAGACATAGCCCATGTCTCTCTCTTCTGTAATTATGGCAGTATTTATTTTTTCAGACTATCCCACTGAGTTAGAAGAATCCCGATGTGTGGTTTGTGTGTGAAGACACACGACATTCAGCAGATCCAGCTGAACAGAAAAAGAGGTCACAAGACATTGACTGGAAACCAGTAACCCATAATTCAATGATATAATGTCATACGAGACTTTGTTTGGTCAAAGTGTGTATTTAGTGTGTGACAGTTGGTGTGCAGCAGTGACTGCAAGTTTATTATTAGTGATGTACGGTACTACTTTATTCATTTTACAATATTTATTACTCAATTTCAATACATATTTAATGTCAGGGTGTGTAACGCATTTTAAAATAAGATTGCAGTGCTCTTTATAACAAAATAAGGCCCATTTTGGTTTTTAATTTTTTTATTGATCAAATTTCTTACATTTCTGGAGTTGATTATTAATCATTTTTTTGAAATAATAATACAAACTTTCATTATTTGTCTCATTCAAACTAGTTTCTGATTTGAAAGATATTTTATTTTATAGTGTTTTGATATACCGTCAGTAAAAATCTATCCAACATTTTATTTTCAAACTTGAGATTCTATTTCAGTGATTGAGTGTAAACAAACAATTACAACCTCACCTACTCCTCATCAGAATAAAAACGACAAATAAAGCTGTCGCTATAGTAGAGGTTGACAATACTGCAGTTTGTTATTGATCCAGCAGGTGAATACCGGGCCAGAATTGCTTACAAGTCAGAAACAGATAAATACTTCAGATAAACTGAAACAAATTTTTGTTCAGAAATTACAGTACAACTCATGGATTGTCCATAACGAACACCATGTTCAGGCATAAGGGTGTCCATATTTGCTCTTGGCACCAGGACACCTTAGGTCGCAGTTCGATGACCGACTTTGTTGTCGTCTCATCTGATCTGCGGCTGCATGTCTTGGACACTTGGGTGAAGAAAGGGGTGGAGCTGTCAACTGACCACTACCTGGTGGTGAGTTGGCTCCGATGGTGGGGGAGGATGCCGGTCAGACCTGGCAGACCCACATGTATTGTGAGGGTCTGCTGGGAACGTCGGGCAGAGTCTTCCGTAAGACGGAGCTTTAACTCCCACCTCCGGGAGAGCTTCAAACACGTTCCGAAGTAGGCGGGGTACATTGAGTCAGAGTGGGCCATGTTCCACGCCTCTATTGTCAAGGCGGCTTATCGGAGTTGTGGCCGCAAGGTTGTTGGTGCCTGTCGTGGCAGCAACCCTCGAACCCGGTGGTGGACACCGGCGGTGAGGGATGCTGTCATGCTGAAGAAGGAGTCCTATTGGGCCTTTTTGGCCTGTGGGAAATCCGGAATCAGCTGATAGGTACCAGGAGTCCAAACTGCATTTTGGGTGGTTGCTGAGGCAAAAACTCGGGCGTGGGAGGAGTTCTGAGAGGCCATGGAGAATGACTTCCGTACGGCTTTGAGGCGATTCTGGTCCACCATCAGGCGTCTCAGGGCGGGGGAAACAGTATGCGACCAACACTATTTATAGTGGGGGTGTCGTGCTGTTGACCTCAACTCGGGATGTTGTGAGTCGGTGGGCAGAGTACTTCGAAGACCTCCTCAATCCCACTGGCACGTCTTCCACTGAGGAAGCGGAGCCTGGGGACTTTGGGTCGGGCTCTCCAATCTCTGGTGCTGAGGTCACCGAGGTGGTTAAAAAGCTCTGCGGTGGCAGGGCTCCAGGGGTGAATGAGATTCACCTGGAGTTCCTTAGGACTCTGGATGTTGTGTGGTTGTGTTGGCTTACTCTGCAATATTGCGTGGACATCAGGGGCAGTTCCCTTGGATTGGCAGACTGGGGTGGTGGTTCCTCTATTCAAAAAGGGGGACCGTAGAGTGTGTTCCAACTATAGGGGGATCACACTCTTAAGCCTCCCTGGTAAGGTCTATTCAGGGGTTCTGGAGAGGAGGGTCCGTCGGATAGTCGAACCTCGGATTCAGGAGGAGCAGTGTGGTTTTCGTCCTGGTCGTGGAACACTGGACCAGCTCTACACCCTCAGCAGGGTCCTGGAGGGTGCGTGGGAGTTTGCCCAACCAGTTTACATGTGCTTTGTGGACTTGGAGAAGGCATTCGACCGTGTCCCTTGGGGGACCCTATTGGGGGTACTCCAGGATTATGGGGTACCAGGCCTTTTGATACGGGCTGTTAGGTCCCTGTACGACCGGTGTCAGAGCTTGGTCCGCATTGCCGGCAGTAAGTCAGGCTCGTTTCCGGTGAGAGTTGGACTTCGCCAAGGTTGCCCTTTGTCACTGATTCTGTTCATTACTTTTATGGACAGAATTTCTAGTGCAGCCAAGGTGTTGAGAGGATCCATTTTGGTGGCCTTAGGATTGCTTCTCTGTTTTTTGCAGATGATATGGTCCTATTGGCTTCATCAGATCGTGATCCACAGCTTTCACTGGAGCGGTTTGCAGCCGAGTATGACACGGCCGGGATGAGGATCAGTTCCTCCAAATCCGAGGCCATGGTCTTGAGCCGGAAAAGGGTAGCATGCCCTCTCCGGGTCGGGGAGGAGGTCCTGCCCCAAGTGGAGGAGTTTAAGTATCTCGGGGTCTTGTTCACGAATGAGGGAAAACTGGAGCGTGAGATCGATAGGCGGATAGGTGCAGCGTCCGCAGTGAAGCGGGCGCTGTACCGGTCTGTCGTGGTGAAGAGAGAGCTGAGTCAAAAGGCAAAGCTCTCAATTTACCGATCGATCTACGTTCCCACCCTCATCTATGGTCATGAGCTTTGGGTTGTGACCGAAAGAACGAGATCTCGGATACAAGCGGCTGAAATGAGTTTTCTCCGCAGGGTGTCTGGACTCTCCCTTAGAGATAGGGTGAGAAGCTCAGTCATCCGGGAGGGACTCAGAGTAGAGCCGCTGCTTCTCCACATCGAGAGGAGCCAGTTGAGGTGGCTCGGGCATCTGGTTAGGATGCCTCCTGGACGCCTCCCTGGTGAGGTGTTCCGGGCATGTCCCACCGGGAGGAGACCCAGAGGAAGACCCAGGACACGCTGGAGGGACTATGTTTCTCGGCTGGCCTGGGAACGCCTTGGGATTCCCCCGGAGGAGCTGCTCCAAGTGGCTGGGGAGAGGGAAGTCTGGGTCTCCTTACTTAGGCTGCTACCCCGCGACCCGACCCCGGATAAGCGGATGAAAATGGATGGATTACAGTACAAAATGTTGAAACACAATTTCCCCCTTTTTCCTTTATATAAATTGAACCTTAGTTGTCAGTCGTATCAAACAGATATTGGCTTAACAGACAGGAAATTCTTTAGTTTAAGTAGTTTAATTGACATTTTGCGCTTTACAATTCCATTTGCCTGGTACAGCAGTTTACTAAAAAATCACTGTCTTTTACTTCTCTTCTGCTTGTATCATGAAGTATTAGATTGTTGTGTTTATGTGAGTATCTCTCCATTTCTTTTTGTAGGTGCATAACTGTATGTCAAAGGTACAATGAAAGAATTTGGTGCTCTTCCTCTACTTTCTTCTTCCTTTCACTCGCTCTTCTCTGTCTGCCTTGTTCCTCTTTTATTTACAGCCTTACACATTTTTTTTAACCTCCTCACTGTTTTTATCACTTTATCCCCAAGCCTCCTTTCTCCTCTCTTTAAAAGAACACAGATGAATCTCCTGAAGAACAACACTCCAACAAGACAGAGATAGTGGCTCATGTTCAATCAGTCGGTGGGGCTAATCAGCAACCATCGTGGGAAAAGCACAGAGGGATGGGGGCGTTGTTGGTGGTGGAGCTGGAAAACCAGCTCCATTATTCATCGGAAATTAAAGTCTCCGAAAAGACGGTATTGTCCACTGACGGGGATAAATCTTCCTCCTCCCGTCACTCAAAGGCTGAATTCAATTCTCCTCAACCCTTCCTAAAAAGAGGCTTATCTCTCGCTCAATAGCTTGTTGCGCTACAAGCCAGGCAGGAATGCACCAAGTTGTATCCCTGACACCCGCTCACTGAGTTAAAAAGGAATTAGAGGGGGAAACGAGAGAGTGGGAGAAAGTGAGCGCCTGAATCGTGACCTCTATTTTGCAAGAGGATGTGCACTGGGAATCAGATTGAGGTGCAGATAGAAGCTGACATGGGGAGAGGGGACAGCAAAGCAGGATTGATTGACTGCTGCTGGGGGATTGAGGCCAAGGCTGAAGAATAGAGGCCTGCTTTCTTCGGGGTTGCGAGCAGCATGGTAAAGTACTGCGCCATTGGAAGACAAACAGGCACTGCGGAAGAAAACACTTGGTAACTCCTCAAATTCTGTCTTGATGCCACCTCACACTCCTTCCTTTTCTACCCTTCCCCTTTGTCCTCTATGGCTACAGCAGCATCTCTTGCTGAAATCCAGGGGGCATCACCAGTTGCTAAGACCCACTTCTCCACAACACTTGGACACCCCACAACTACTCCAAACAAATTCAATTCAAACCCCAAGAAAAGAGTTAGACAGAGAGGAAGAAAGGATGGTTAGCAAATTCAAAGAACTTGTGCAGATTCAGGCCCATAGTTCCACTCTGTTTGGGCCAGGGAGAAAAACAAGCCCCGCATCCCCATTTTTCACCCTCTTTCTTCCATTTTCTTTCACTCCACCCCCTTGGGAGATGTATCCGGCAAGAGACACAAAAAGAAAAGAAGAAAAATGGATGGTAGGAGAAGAACATATTGATATAACTCCATGATTGCCTCTTAAATTGTTCCCCTTTTCTGAGAACATAGGACGTTACTTTCCTTTTTTCACTTTAGAGTTAATTTTAATTATGTACATCAGTTTTTCTTTCGGTCTTGGAACAAATAAACAAAAATACAATTGTCTACTTTGCTACTTATTTGTTTTTTTTACTGATCATGCTCACTGTGTTTTTGCTTTTCCAACCCCTTTACCCCCCATTCTGTCATTTGACTTGGTTTTATTTAATGATGAGGCTTACACCTGTTTACAGGATTAAACTGATTAACAGAAAACAGGGGTTGATTGTGAAGAGCAAATAAGACGAAGAAGTGGGAGGTGGGTTGAAGGCGTTGGGCCTTGTGTTCTGCCGGATGCAGGGAGAGGGTGATCCATCAGGGAGAGGGAGACAAGTTGTTTTCAGCAAAGAAAAGGAGGTTGGCTGAGAGAGAGGAGACAGGCTGATGCAGCTGAGCTGTAAGATGCACACACACAGTCTCTTGAGCAAAGTTGAGTTGTGTAAGAGTTAACTACCACTATTGTTTCTGGTTCTTAGAACAGAGCAAAGGGGTAAAAATGATCAGGTCCAGATCAGGTGACCTTCACCAGAGGCTTTAATGGATCAGTAAAACACTTACTGTATGTGTTGGTATTTGGATTTAGAATCTTTGTTTTTTTTCCTCCTTTGTAGTGAAGTTATCATTAGTTTGTAAAAATAATAATAATAATAATAATAAAAAATAAAAAAAAAGACAATTTGTACAGAAAACACAAGTAATAATACACATAAATAATAACTTTGTCCAATTATAAAAATGCTGATTAAATTGCTGGGTATAAAAAGGCAAAGACACAACCGAGAAGGGGCAGCACGGTGGATCAGTTGGTAGAGCCGGTAGGACTGGAAAGCACCTTGCATGGTAGTCTGCCGCCACCGGTTTATGAATGTGTGTAGCATTCAATATATGTGTAGCACTTTGAGATTTTCAGTAATGAAAAGTGCGTTATAAATTGAATTAATTATTATTATTTAGCTGTTGCCTCTCAGCAAGAAGGTTACTCGGTTCAAACCCCGGTCCGGGGGCCTTGCTGGGTGGAGTTTGCAAGTTCTCTCCGTGCATGCGTGGGTATTCCGGTTTCCTCCCACAGATTAAAAACATGCATGTTAGGCTGATTGGTAACTCTAAATTGTCCCTAGGTGTGAGTGAGAGAGTGAATGGTTGTTTCTCTTGTTTGTCTCTGTGTGTTCCTGTGATGGACTGGAGACATGTCCAGGGTGTACCCCACCTCTCACACAGTGACTGTTGGACATGGGCACCAGTGACCCCCGCAACCCAAAAAAGGAAGAAGCGTGTAAAGATAATGGATGGATGGATGGATGGATGGATGGCTGGATGGATGGACAACCGAGAATATGAACTCTTCACCAAAATATCGAAACATAAAATTACCACCAAGATTTGCCACATTTTGTGTAAGGCTCCTCAAAGCACACTTGATTTCACTGACTCAACCTTTTTGTACAGTGTGTACCATGTTCACCATTAAATGATCCACTGTCTTAAACTGTGTATTTAGAGAAGGATTCAAAAAATAGTGCAGACCTCAGCTTGGGCTGCGCTGTCCTCGGACATCTGTCTCATTGCTCATGACCTCAGTCTTCCCTGTATCCCTCTATTTCTGTCCCTTTCGGGCAGCTAGATGTGCGGTTAGAGGCCTGGATCCATCACGATAAGCACTTGCAGATGGGCCTGTACATGCATCATCCTCCTGCACACTCGACTTCAGACATTTTGGTGATATTGCACTTTGTTTGTGGTTGCTGTAAGCAGAGAAACTAATGTGTTTCCTAATGTTATTCACGATGTCACCTGATTTGTTTGAACGGAGGAAAGGGATAATCCTGCTGTCCATCAACTCTGACTTAAAGGCTTTGAACTTCAGTACATAAAAGTATGATCATACTATAATCAGATGAATACATAAAACTCTTGCATACCCGTAGCAATATTAGCATTAAGGACATTTTAGCTGTTCAGTCAGTCTTTTAGTCTAGAGCTGAATGCCAAAACACAAAAACATTCAGACACACAAAGGGGATTTCAGTGACAAGTGTGTTATCCAGCCTTTTGTGTGGCAGTGGTCACTGCAATCCCTTCCATATGACAGTGATTATACAGGACACACATAATGCTTGTAGATCCTAGCTTTAGCATCAAATACACACTAAACACACAACAGCCAAGAGACCCACACAGACACAATCTCCCCTCACTCTGACCCCCACGCTGCCTGGCTTAGCACATTCCGTACCTGTATTAGCAAACAGCTAAGCTATTTTCTTTCCCTTAAGATTGTGTAGTGCAGTACACTCTCTCTACATTTTAGCTGTTTTAGCATAGATGTGGTGGATTGCAGCTCGGTTGGACTGACTTTGGGGAGACGGAGTAAGAGTAAAAAGCACTAGTTGGGCAATTCTGAAACTTTTATAGAAAATTAATGTTTACTTTATAAGTTAAATATCAAACGTGAAGTCAAAAATGTTAAAATGAACATTAACTTTGACTGTTTTCAGGCATTTGAGTATGAAAGCTGGACTACTTATCCCCTCTGATTTGTGCTATGATGGGGTTTTCTGTTTCGTACTCGATTGCTGGTGAGAGGTGGTGTATGAAAATGTGTGTGAGAGAGGTCACAGCTGTGACAGCATGTGGCCTTGCCAAATCAAGCCTCATGTAGATAAGACACTGACAAGATACTGGCAGACAGTGTTGGTAGACTGTGACAACAGCTTGTTTCATCAACAGGTGTACAGCAGGCAGTGAAAAGCTTTAGACAAGCACTTGTTCAAATAAAAATAAAAATAACCTTTTATTTCTCAGGTTTGACTCAGGGCATAAAATGTCAACTGGGTCTAAAATGCACAAATAAAACCTCAAAATACACATAAAAATCCATTATTTCTTACAAGAGTCACACTAGCACATTCATTTTGATTGAGTTTTATACGCATTTTCAAAAACTGATACAGATTTTCCTTCATAATAATTAGAGAGTCAGCCAGACAACTCATTTTAAACCCTTCTCAGTTTTGATGGGAAACTAAACCATCTCAAGTTCATTAGAGTTGCACTGGAGCTTTGTCTGAAAATGTCTGTGTCCAGGTATAAAACCCCCACCAAGGTTGACATGTAAGGTAAGAAAACTAAAGTTAAAAATATATATATATACTGTATATATATATAGAAATATATATAAATACAGGTAGTCCCCGACTTACGAGCGCTCTTACATACGAGGTCCCGGACTTACGAGCTGGCGAACGAGCAGTAAATTTGTAAAAAATACAGCACTTTTTTGTGTTTTTAGATGAAAGTGTGTTAGCTAACCGTTTGGAAACACGTTTCTGAGCATGTTCATGAACTAGTATGAACGTTTTTGATGAAAAACGAGTGTTCGTAGTAGCGCTAGCTTAAATTTTCCGACTTACGACCGAAAATCCGGACTTACGAGAACACGTGTTTCATGTTCCGACGTACGAATTTTCGTCTTACGAGCGACTCGCAGGTACGGAACTCGCTCGTAAGTCGGGGACTACCTGTATATATATATATATATATATATATATATATATATATATATATATATATATATATATATATATATATATGTATATATATATATATATACTGTATATAAATAAAAAAGTTTAAATCTGCCTGTTTCTATAAAAAATGAACTTCAGTAAATTAAATCAGAAATATCGGAGCAGCTGCTAATGTGGGTACAAAGCAGGGTGGGTACAATGTGGGCAAACAGAAATGATGTGCACGGCTTAGAGTACAACTTTGTAAGCTGTGCATATAAATGGTAAATGGACCATATAGCACTTTTCTATCTTATCAAGATACTCAAAGTGCTTTACACTACAATCTGTGTCCTCATTTACCCATTCATACAACACTCTACTATGTTTGTACAAAGATACTCTGAATCTGTAGAGACTACAGTAATGACATCTATACACCGATGGGACACACATCGGAGACAATGAGGGGTTCAGTGTCTTGCCCAGGGACACTTCGGCATGTGACTGCTGGTGGAATTGAACCCCCAACTTTTGCATTGGATTGCATTTATCAGTAAGGGGAGTATCATACATAGGAGTGTAAATTCATGAAGTTTTAAAGTTACCATATTTTTCAGACTATAATGCGCATTAAGCAAAATAAAGCCATCAGATAAGTTAAACTTTATTCAACTCATTCACAATAACCACATAAAATAGGTTTGAGGTCAGTAAGCATAACCAGGATTAATACATAAGGTGCACCTGATTATAAGGCTCACTGTCGATTTTTGAGAAAAATAAAGAATTTTAAGTGCGCCTTGCAGTCTGAAAAATATGGTATTGCAAAGTCCAATAATTCTCAGTCGGGTCATCTGGACAGTTTCTTTTTTATAGAAACGTTTCACCCTCCATCCGGAGGGCATCATCAGTCAGAGGAGTACCAGCAAACTATTTCCCCACCAAACAGTAAACACCAATAAACACCTTATGTTTACTGGTGTAAAAAGAAACTGTCCAGATGACACGACTGAAAGTTATTAGATTTGGTACCTGGATTATTGAGAATGAATTTTCTTGGTATTGCAAAGGATTTTACAGGACATTGGCTTACTTTGCCTTATCTGTGCTTTGTGAACTATTTTAAACTTGCCTTTCTGTTATGCTCTGTCTTCTTTCCCCTTTAAACTTACCTTTTTTTAACCTACACCTCATCAGTGGTATCCAGGCACTCAGAGTTTAGAAGATCCATTTGATCCATTCATTTCCCCATCCCCTGCTGAATGCAATCAGCAGACACTGCTGGTAATAACTTTCGCTCATACATTTTTTTCTCCTCTATCTTCTCCCCTTGCTTCTCTCCCGCCTTCCCTTTCACATCTCCTACCTCTTTGCCTCTGATTATATTCTTACTGCCCCAACAAAGGTGGACAAATAAATAACTTCTAAACCTGGAATGATAAACCACACTTAAAATTAACTTTCAGTCAGCAAAGATATATTTGGAACAAGTGTTCAGACAGGAACAGAGGATGGTTTCAGCAGATAACCCTGCATAACTGTCTGAGAGATGCCAAGAAACTAAAAAAAGAACATACCAGTATGCATAAAATAACTAAAAGTTAAGGCTAACATGGGTCTAAGTTGGGATGAAGGCAGACAAGTGTTTATAACAGCAAAACAACTTTTTTTTTTTATCATAGAGGTTATGATGAACAGGTACAGATTTCTGGTTATCATCAGCATACAAAAATCTGCTAATAAAATATTACTGATACATTATTTGTAATGTAATCAATTAGCACTTACAAAGCTCTTGCAGCTCTGTTACATTCATTCTAGCACTTTGAGATTTTTATTAATGAAAAGTGCATTATAAATGGAATTCATTATTATTATTACAGGTAGTCCCCGACTTACGAGCGAGTTCCGTTCCTGCGAGTTGCTCGTAACACGAAAATTCGTAAGTTGGAACACGAAGCACGTGTTCTCGTAAGTCCGGATTTTCGCTCGTAAGTTGGAACATTTATGCTAGCGCTACTACGAACACTCGTTTTTCATCAAAAACGTTCATATTAGTTCATAAACATGGTCGGAAACGTGTTTCCAAACGGTTAGCTAACACACTTTCATCTAAAAACACAAAAAAGTGCTGTATTTTTTACAAATTTACTTCTCTTTCGCCAGCTCGTAAGTCCGGGACCTCGTATGTAAGAGCGCTCGTAAGTCGGGGACTACCTGTATTTTT